>JAHLJS010000215.1:0-250000 GCA_038502445.1 Eremochloa ophiuroides
TGGCGAGAGTAGCTTGTACCCACGTGGCCGGCGTGCCTGGATAAGAGTGGAGTACTGTGCTCTCGGGTGGCGCAGGACCGGTTCCGGGATAGCGAAGCCGTGACGACGGGTTGGTATATGTACGCCGGCGTGCTGCATATGCAGTGTGGTTAGAATCCCCAGCTGGATACTTTCTGGATTCGAATCGACGTGCTCCTCGGTTATGGAGACTTGATCCTCACACTCTACACCGAAAAGTGGTTCTCAACTAGGTGTTTTCTGAATGAATAAAGTAATTGGAAGAATGATGATACATGAGTCTGAATATTGGAGCTATAAATATGATTATAATAATGATAAAATAAAATATGGAACAGGATAGATTGCTTTTCTGCAAACTCCTTACCTTCTGCTAGCCTTACCCACAGGCTTACATTCCTAAGTCTCATCTTACACCTTTAGTCGGGTAAGTCTTGCGGAGTACCCCAAGTACTCAGGGTTTGTTAACCCCTGTTGCAGGAGGACCGCCGTCGGAGATCTATCTTGATCCATGTTGCGTGACCGTGGTCGAGGAAGAAAGCGGCGATGAGTGAAGTGGAACCCGTGGGCAGGGTTCGAGTTATCTTATCTAGTATTGTGTAATCATTCCACTGCTACTGTTATGTCCTATGGTCTGTAATAACTATAGTTGAATCCCATTTGAACAACTGGTTTGTAATCTAAATGTTATGTAATCTTCCGCACTGTACTCTGATGTATTTTTATTATGAAATGTTGTAATCCTGTAATGGTTCTTCAATGGTGATCCTGTCGGAGAAAAGGGCGCTAATGTAGCCCGACAGACCTGTCTAGATCATTTGGGACACGGGCCCGGCTATCAGAAGTCGTTAGTGACAATGACAGGTGCCGGTGGGCTAGGTGATTTAGCCGGTTCTGTTACACTCAAGCTGCGTGAGTCCGGTGAAGGCTCCGGCAGCGACAAGCGCGGCAAGACACGCCGTGGCCGCGGCGGCAACTTTGGCGGCGGCCGGGACGGCAAGGGCCACGACGGTCAAGGGAAGCCTCAAGAGAGGAACCCTGACAAGTGCACAAACTGTGGCATCAAAGGCCACTACGCCAAGGACTGCCGCAAGCCCAAGCGGGAGCAGAAGGCGCACGTCGCGGAAGGCGAAGAGCAGCAGGCACTCATGATGGCCTCGGCAACCGCCACGACCGTCAACGTCACGTCGTCTTCCTCCTCGTCACGGCCATCCACTCGCGTCGAGATTCACGAAGCGGAGGTCTTCGCCGAGCTTGGGTCCCGCGTCGACCAGGACGCCCGATGGTGGGTGCTCGACACCGGGGCAACCAACCATATGACTGGCGCGCGCTCGGCGTTCGCGCACCTCAACACCAACGTGGGTGGAACGGTGCGTTTCGGTGACGGTTCAGTGGTGGAGATCGAGGGACGCGGCTCCATCATCTTCGTCCTCAAGAATGGTGAGCACCGTACCCTCAACGGAGTGTACTACATTCCCCGTCTCGTGGCGAACATCGTGAGCCTCGGACAGATGGAGGAGGCCGGGTACCGCATCGACCTCTACGACGGCGTGCTGCGGATCTACGACGAGGCTCGGCAATTGCTCACCAAGGTGCCGCGCGGTGGCACTCGTCTGTACGTCCTCAACTGGTGATCGACGCTCCAGTGTGCCTCGCAGCGCACAGCTCGGAGACGGCGTGGAGATGGCACGAGCGGTTCGGCCACATCAACTTCAAGTCCCTGCGCTCCCTCGCCAGCAAGCAGATGGTGCACGGACTGCCGCACCTAGATCACATCGATCAGGTGTGTGACAGTTGCCTCGCCGGCAAGCAGCGTCGTGCGCCCTTCCCGAACCAAGCTCGACGGCGCGCCCAGAATGCTCTGGACCTGGTCCATGGCGACTTGTGTGGTCCGGTTTACCCACCAACGCCGAGTGGTAACAAGTACTTCCTCCTCCTTGTTGATGACATGAGTCGATACATGTGGATTCAACTCCTGTCTAGCAAAGATCAAGCGGCTTCGGCTGTCAAGAACTTCCAGGCGGCTTTGGAGGTGGAGTCAGGCAGGAAGATGAAAGTGCTCCGGACTGATCGCGGGGGGGGGGGGAGTTCACCTCCGTCGAGTTTGGTGAACACTGTGCGCGCCGTGGCGTCCAATGGCAGCTCACTGCCCCATACACACCGCAACAGAACGGGGTGGTTGAGCGCCGCAACCAGACCATTGTCGGCGTGGCGCGCTCCATCCTGAAGGCGAAGGCGCTCCCGAGCTTCTTCTGGGGCGAGGCCGTGCACACTGCCGTGCACATTCTCAACCGGGCTCCGACGCGGGCGCTTGACGGCAAGACCCCGTTCGAGGCCTGGTTCGGCGAGCGACCTGCTGTGCACTACCTGCGAACCTTTGGCTGCGTCGCGCACGTCAAGACGACAAAGCCGGGGCTGAAGAAGCAGGATGGTCAGAGCACGCCCATGATCTTCGTCGGCTACTAGAGCGGCTCCAAGGCGTACAGGTGCTACGACCTAGCATCCAAGCGGGTGGTGATCACGCGCGACGTTGTCTTCGACGAGGCTGCGTGTTGGGACTGGAAGGGGAGCCCAGATGCGCACCTTGGCGACGACGAGCCGTTCACCGTCGAGTACACCTCCGAGGCTCCATCCGCGCCACCACCGCCAACTCATTCACCGTCGCCTGGACCTGCAGCATCCACGCCACAGGACTCGCCGGGTCCTGCAACGCCAGCGTACTTCGCGACGCCACCATCTGACGCGTACGACATGGTGGACGCGGACCATGACGACGATGCTCCACTGAGGTTCCGCGCCATCGACACCATCCTGGGGCCATCATCTCCACCCGGCCTGGCCACCAGAGTGCTGGGGGAGGAGTTGATCTTCACCACCGCCGACGAGCCCACCTCTTTTGGAGAAGCCGAGCGCGCGGCGTGCTGGCGCCAAGCGATGCGTGACGAGCTGCGCTCCATCGAGGAGAATGCCACCTGGGAGCCCGTTTCCCTACCTGCTGGGCACCGTGCGATCGGGCTCAAGTGGGTCTTCAAAGTGAAGCGGGACGAGCTCGGCAACATCATCCATCACAAGGCTCGCCTGGTGGCGAAGGGCTACGTCCAGCGTGCCGGGGTGGATTTCGACGAAGTTTTCACCCCAGTAGCGCGGATGGAGTCAATCCGAGCACTGCTTGCCCTTGCGGCGCATGAAGGCTAGAGAGTCCATCACATGGACGTGAAGAGCGCCTTCCTGAATGGTGACCTGAGGGAAGAGGTGTATGTCTCACATCAACCGGGCTTCATCATCGGCAACGACGACGGCAAGGTACTGCGTCTCCGCAAGGCGCTGTACGGACTTCGTCAAGCGCCGAGGGCCTAGAATGCCAAGCTCGACGCATCGATGATCTCGCTTGGTTTCCAGAGGAGCAGCTCGGAGCACGGCATCTACACACGCTCCAGTGGTGAGTCGCGGCTGGTGATTGGCGTCTACGTCGACGATCTGATTATCACCGGCGCCAGCAGTGACGCGATCGCTGAGTTCAAGCGGACATGATGCGGCTCTTCTCCATGAGTGACCTTGGGTTGCTCTCATACTACTTGGGCATCGAGGTGACACAAACCAAGGCTGGCATCACCCTTTGTCAATCTGCTTATGCAGGAAAACTCCTAGAACGCAGCGGGCTGGGCGCTTGCAATCCAAGCGCGCTGCCAATGGAGCCCCGTTTGAAGCTGAGCAAAACAAGCACCACTCCCACAGTGGATGCCACGGCGTACCGGTGCATCATTGGTGGCCTGAGATATCTCGTTCACACACCGCCTGACCTGGCCTATTCTGTGGGCTACCTGAGCCGGTTCATGGAGACACCGCATGAAGAACACCTGGTGGCGGTGAAGCGAATCCTTGGCTATGTGGCGGGGACATGCCATCAAGGTCTCTACTACACACGCAGGGAAGAAGGACGAGCACGGTTGAGAGGCTTCAACGACGCTAACATGGCCGGGGACATCGACACTCGGAAGAGCACCACCGGCATCGTCTTCTTCCTCGGAGGAAACATCATCACCTGGCAATCGTCGAAGCAAAAGGTAGTAGCTCTATCCTCTTGCAAGGCTGAGTACATTGCAGCAGCGACGGCGGCTTGTCAACGTGTTTGGCTTGCCCGGCTTGTCACAGACATGGCCGGTTTTGAGCCTGGAGCACCGGAGCTCAAAGTGGACAATCAGTCCGCTATAGCTCTCAGCAAAAATCCCGTGCATCATGATCGGAGCAAGCATATCGACACTAGATTCCATTACATCCGTGAGTGCATCGACCAAAACAGGATTGTCCTTGGGCATGTTTCAACAGAAAGACAACTGGCGGACATCCTGACCAAAGCACTAGGGCGAGTGCGGTTCTTGGAGCTGCGCGAGCTGATTGGTGTCATGACGATCGGTGGAGAGGGCATGAACTAAGGGGGAGAAATGTTGAGTAGTCCAGCCATCACCTATCCTTATCAGTTGGAGTCTGTAAATAGCGTCTGCATGTTCTTTCAGTTAGCATGTAGTTTCAGTTAGTGGCTAGGAGCTGTGCGCGGCAATAGCGGGACGTGCAACAGTAGTGCGCTAAGTGCCGCGCGACTAGGGGAGAACCTCTCCCACTTATGCATGTAATTTTCTTTAAGTACTGCATTCCAATATGAGAAAAGCTGCCAGTTTGACAGCACCAAAACCTCTGTGTCTTGCTTATTGTGTTCATCGTGTTCATTGTGAGGGAGAAAGGGATTTCAGAGTGCGTCGCTGGTTCATCGACAGCCATCGAGTTGTCGTTCATCTCCAACAGTAGCGTATCACTTATAAAATTTAATGCATCTCACATGGAACGCTAGACCAGTTGGTCAAGTACTCCCGAGGCACCCCTGGGGGCCTGAGTTCGAACCCCAGGCTCAGCACATTTGCGGGCCATTTGGGGCGAATTTCAGGGGCTTAGGGTAAATAAAATCCCCTTGCCAGTTCCTACACCGAAAGTACCGGTCTGTGGCCGTCCTATCTCACAGGATACGGTGCCGCTGTATATGGGTGGGGGCTGGGGTTCGGGGGGTTTTCCGCGATCCGGTGAGAAGATCCATCTTCTTAATGAAATACCGGTGGGACGTCGTCCCCCCTGGCTCGCGTTTTTTTGAAAACAACCATAGCTTCAAGTAATAGTTCAAGCATGGCAAGCAAGGATTTCTCGGCACTTCATGGATCAGATGAGATATAATCTCAATTAACCACATGCAATTGAGAATTTATAACACCATTATAAGTATAAAATTTTTTAGAGACAGGGAATAAATTCCTAATGTTCCCAACCACCATACAGGTATTTTTGGATAGATTATCATGGAAAATTATCCCATGTCCAGTAGAAGATACACTTCAGTGGAGAATGCAATTATTTTCAATGATAGGCTCCCTACAGTGTTACTGACTTTGAGAAGAAATACATAACAGATGGCTCCTTGATTGTGATCCAGTTTTAGTACATCCGAATGCCAAGAGTAAATCAGAATGAGGAGCACATCCATTTTTAGTGAAACATAGGTTTCTCCTAAATCCTAACTATTGCTGCCTCTATCACATATTTACAACTTTCACTGTGAGCCAGCTTAAGTGAGCTAGTCTCTATTTCTCACAGCTAAGCATACACACATATAACTTATGAAAGGCCAAAAACACTATAATGCCATAAAATTTATATGCAGAAGCGAATAGAAAGCATATAAACTGAAAGACGGTTATGGCATGGAATTGTAAATTGGTTATGGAGGTGCGGGTTACACAAATTGTGGCAGAACCTCCTAAGTAATGTGGCCCACATGCACTAATCCTTGTCTCAAATGACCTCAGATGACTATGCATGTGTTCCACACAACTTAAAAAGCTCTGTCGGGAATCCCGAAACGCCCACGATTCTCCGAGCAGGATCAATCATTGTAAGAGACATTGCAGTATTACAACAGTTTTACAATAAAATAATATACATCAGAGTAAAGTACGGAAGTCTTACAATAACATAAGTTTATAATTCAGTTTCAAACCTTACAAACTTTAAGTTTATTTATTACAAACCATAGTGTAGTGGATAGCATTAGGATAACTTTATACAGCACCTCAAGCGTAGTGCTTTGCCCAAAGCCAAACACACTACTCGTCGTCACTCTCCGTAACGACTGTCATGCAACAGGGTGCAAGGCACACCTGAGCATGAGACTCACCAGCAACAAGGGTCCAACAAACCCTGAGTACAAAAGTACTCAACAAGACTGACCCGACGAAAAAGGTGGTGAAGACTCAGGATGCAGGCCAGATAGGAATCAAGGTAAGGTCCAAACAAGAATCAAATTCTTTTGCTGAAAAGCCACTAAGAGAGAGTCCTTAACCTCAAGTTTTACATTCAAATTAAACATGTGGGGTTTAATTATGCTAACTTACTTCTAAGTAAACCAGCAGATCAAGATAATTCATACAACATCATTTTACTTCTACCATCAAGTAACCATCTTTTAACTACGATGATGGTCAGTGGATCAAGTCTCCATAATCGAGGAGCATGATGATTGGAACTGATTTACTCAGCTGAGGATCCCTAAACACACGATATACATGGGCTCCAACCCAACATTATATCGACTCTACCTTCGGACCTTCCAACACCAGGCCGGGTCCATGCCACCCGAGAGAAACAGTACACCTCCAATCCGGGCTCCAACCCACGAGGGTAACGTGTTACTCCCGCCATCTCTCCACTCCCAGTGCACGAGTAGCCGCTCTGAGTGATAGAATATCCTAGGGTATGAGCTTTCCTCGGAAGGTATGTGATTAGTTGCAAAGTCTTGTCCAGCAGACCAACAACGGTACGGTCCTTAACTGACAAGTCGAAAGCACTACATCAACTAGTTCCCTTGATGCAAGTTACCGACCGGTCTCAACTTTCGCTCCCGCAAGTTGATCAAAGAGTAGATCAATGCGAGGTAATGGGTCAAAGTTCAAGAAGGCGCTGGGCGCTTTCAAGGCGGTGACCCCTCGCCTAGCGCTTAGGCGCGACTAGGCGGTCCTAGGCGTTGCGCTAAGCGATGCAGGAGCAGAGGAGACATGGAGCGGCCGGTTGGTGCAGAGCCGCCGCCATCTCCCTACGTCGCCTCCTTCCCCACCGGTCATTGCCGCCACCGCCGACGCTACCTCCTCCCCCACCGCCGCCCGACGTCCGCGCCGTCCCCACGCGCCCCTGCCTTGGCGGATCTGCCCGACGCCACCACCTGACGCCGCCTCTTTCCCCACCGGCCGCCGCTGCCTCCCCCACCGCCACCCGACGTCCGTGCCGCCCCCACGCGCCCCTGCCTTTGGTGGATCTGCCCGACGCCAGGCGGATCTGCCCGCCGCCACCACCTGACGCCGCCTCTTCCCCCATCGGCCACCGCTGCCTCACGTAGCTCCTCCCCCATCGTCGCCCGACCTCCGCGCCGCCCCCACGCGTGCTTGCCTCGGCGGATTTGGCCGCCTTTCGCCGGCAAGAGTGGGGCAGCCGCCTAGGGACCCACCTACCCCGTTAGGTTAGGCGGAGACCCTCCGCCTACGGAGGAATCGCACCTGGGCGGCGCCTTTTTGAACCTTGCAATGGGTACTTATTCTTAATTGTCACTTCGTTCAATGGACGATAGTCAACACACAACCTCAAAGTCTTGTCCTTCTTGACGAATATGGCAGGACATCCCCAAGATGAATGACTAGGTTGGATAAAACCTTTGTCTCGCAACTCTTGCAATTGAGTTTTCAACTCTGCCAACTCATTTGGTGCCATTCTATAAGCTCTTCTAGAAACTGGAGCAGCACCGGGCTTTAGTTCAATCTTAAACTCTACATCTCTATCTGGAGGTAGACCAAGCAGATCATCAGGAAATACATCAGGAAAGTCTCTAACAACAGGAATGTGTTTGATCTTCTTCATAGATGTTGCACAGACTCTTTCGACTGCTCTCTTAAAGGTACGAAGATGGATGCCTTGGATGTGGACAATGCCTTGAAAAGTGACCAGACTTTCCACAGTTGTAACATGAAAGATTATTGTTGCCCTGCTGAAAGGTCCTTGTTTGGTTTTGGTAATTGAGTGACAATTTTAGGTGGACTAACATGTGCTATGGTTGAGATACACAGGGTTAGTTCACAGGTACATGTGTGTGAGCAACATATGCCATGGTGTAAGGTCGAGATGGCGGACTAGAGGGAGGGTGAATAGTCCTTTCTAAAACTTATCACACCGGTTAACCGAAACAAATGCGGAATTAAAACTATCGGTCTAGCCAAGACTTCACCCCTCTATCTATGACTATAGATGCACCTTGTAAAAGATCCTAAACAAGCAACCAAGGTGCCGATCTAGCTAGTGCACACTAAACAAGTCTAGCTTGCAAGGTCACACAAACCTAAGCAACTAGTACTTTGGCAAGCGGGTGTGTACTACACAATTCTAATGAGCAAAAGCACGAAGCCAACCTAAGCTCACTAGATGCTCAAGGACAAGGATACACAAGCCGAACCCAAGAGCTCAACCTTACTTAACTACACAAGCTAAGCAAAGCAAAGTAATCTACTTCTAGCCAAGCAAGAAGAAGATTAGCAACCTACACAAGCTAACTAAACACTAGAGCAACGACACAAGCTAGAACATGAATGTAAGGAACATTAGTACAAGCTTGTGAAAGAGAATGCAAACCACCGCGATGTGTGGAACAAGATGACACGGCGATTTTTACCGAGGTTCACTTGGTTGCCACCAAGCTACGTCCTCTAGTGGCAATACACCCACTTGGAGGTTCACACGCTAATTGGCGTCTCCTAGCCAAACCCTCGGCGGATGCGGTGAGACCAACACAAGATGGGGATCCTCCAAGCTACGAGCTCTACTAGAGTTGCTCTTCGCGATCCCCGCGGGGTGAGCGAAATACCCCTCACAAAACCTCCTCCGGAGCACCGCACAATCTCCACGCGTGCTTCAACGGAGTCTCTTGCCACCAAGCCGTCTAGGAGGTGGCAACCTCCAAGAGTAACAAGCTCACCGACTTGCAACACGAACACCTAGTGCCACTCGATGCAAACTCTCAATGCAACGCACTAGGAATCGCTCTCTCACTCGATCGGATGAACACTATCAAGCTCAAGTGAGTAGAGGGCTCTCCAAGCCCTCTCCAAGGTGGACACCAAGTCCCCAAGGTGATAAGCTGTCGGCCAAGGCCGGCCACCACTTCTATTTATAGCCCCATGGGCTAAACTAGCCGTTACACGCTCAAACAGCTCTTTTCGAGAGCGCCGGACGCGCCAGCCACAGAGCGTCGGACGCTTAGGCCGGTGTCCGGCGCGTTCAACCTCTTGCGGCGCCAACTAGCCGTTAAACGTGTCGGACGCACGGACCCAGCGTCCGACGTCCACCTCCGGACGCGTCCGACGGTCAGCCCGTCTGAAACCTTCTCTGGACAGCGTCCGGCGCCTCTCCGGACGCGTCCGACGCTCGCACTACGCCAGCATTTCGCCGCGCACCAGTCCAACCTCTGACCGTCCGACGCAACCTCCAGCACAGTAGCCGCTCAGCCGACAATCAGCGTCGGACGCGGGGGCCACAGCCGTCCGACACTGCCGCCCCGGTCCGACGGCTGTAACTCAGCGAGAAACACCCCGTCGAACAATGCCACCTTCTCCGCTTTGCTCAAACAAATGCTAACCAACCAAGAAGTACAACCTGGGCTCGAGAATTAGCATGTTTCACCACCAACTTGCATCCGACGCAATGGAAAATAGCCATCTCCTTTTCTCAAAAAGCGCCGAATCCCGCCGAGCTTGTTGATTTTCGACTTGTCTCACACACGCCACTCATCACCTTTGCAAATGTGCCCACACCACTGAAAGGTCCTTGTTTGGTTTTGGTAATTGAGTGACAACTTAAGTGGACTAATATGTGTTTAAGTGTTGATTACACAGGTGATTAGTCCACAGGTACATGTGTGTGAGCATCTGTGCCATGGAGGTGAAAATGGCTTGGAGATGATGCTTAGCTCACACATATGGTATGAAGGAGCTAAACGCATGAGACATGACATGGAGTCATGTGGCTAGGTGAAGAAGATCAAGACAAGGCTTCGCGTCGATGGACCGGTTGCAAGTGTGAAGGGCAAGTCGGGTGATGGCTTGGCGCCGATGGACCAACGCAACGGTGAAGAGCAAGCAAGTCAAGGATCGATGAACCAAAAGCCACGTGATGATATGAAGTGGATCATATCATTCATGAGGTGTTGGTGCATGTGTTGCACCGGCATCGATGGTGTCGGAGACGGTGATGAAGACGGTGATCGAAATGGAAAGCGCAAGGCAAAGGTATAACTTAGGGCATTTCCATTTCACCGGTCTAAGGTTGAGTAGAGAAGTGCTTGACCGGATTTAGGATAGATGGCCGTATTATCAAGAGGGGCAAATTTGTTTGCATATCGGTCATCTAGTGCCACTTGAGTGATCTAACTTGCATACGTTGCTAGGATCGAGTGGCGTGGTGAAAAGAGTGAAAAATCCTTTGAAAAATGTTTGTGAAAAGCTAACACACATGCACATGAGGTGTACACTTGTTGGTGTTAGCACTTTTGCAAAGTTGAAAGTATTTGGAGGTGGTGTTGTGAGGTAGAGAGGGTGTGGTTCTCTCTCTTCCTCCTACCGAGCTTGCGAGGCAGGATTCGGAGGTTTTCGGCGAAGTTGCAAGAGCGTCGGACGCTAAGGCCAGGGGCGTCGGACCATGGGTTCGGTCCGACGGCCTGCCCTTGTCTTCTGTGCTGTGGTGCGAGCGTCGGACGCTGTCTGCAGTGACAGCGTCGGACCATCCTCGTGCGTCCGACGGTGTTTGGCCTGTGAGCGTCGGACGCTGAAGTTTGTGGGCGTCGGACTTTTGTCCGAGCGTCCGACGGTGCAGATCGTGCGAGAGCTGACACGTGGCGAGCTCTGAGAGTGTCGGACTCTTGGGTTTAGTCCGACGGCGAGCGTCGGACGACTGTCCGACGGTTTTCAGCCCTCGGGGAGCTCTCTGGAAGCGTCGGACCGTGGAGTTCGTTGGTCCGACGGTGTTCCGTCCGACGGTGAGCTGAAGCGCGGGAAGTTAGCCGTTGTGATCCAACGTTCGACTTCAAACGGCTAGTGACACGTGGCGGCTATCGGGAGCGTCGGACCGTGGACATTGGTCCAACGGTGGCACGGCTGAGCGTCCGACGCTCAGTCCGACGGCCGGTTTGAGAGGGCAACGGCTCTATTCGCTTGAGGGCTATAAATCCAAGCACTTGGCGGCCTTGGCCGACCAGCTGAGCACCCTTGGGCCTGTGTGGCTTGTGTAGGTGTGCTTGGAAGCCCTCCCACTCACTCACTTGCTTAGTGCACATCCGATTGATTGATAGTGAGTGATTCTAGTGCGTTGCATTGTGAGATTGCATCGAGTGGCACTAGGTGATCGTGTTGCAAGCCGGTGGTGCTTGTTACTCTTGGAGGTTGCCACCTCCTAGACGGCTTGGTGGCTTGTGGCTCCGTGAAGCAAGCAAGAAGATTGTGCTTAGCTCCGGAGAAGCTTTGTGAGGGGTTGGAGCTCACCCCGCGGGAGATCGCAAAGAGCATCGCTAGTAGAGCGAGACGTGAAGAGCGTCAAGTGGTCCGGCCGAGTCAAGTGCTAGAGCTTGTGGTAAGCACTCCACGTGGGAGAGTGTGACTTGCGGGTCACCACTAGCAAGAGGACCGGCGGCAACCTTGGAGCTTGTCTCAACGGAGGACGTAGCTTGTGGCGACAAGTGAACCTCCGGGAAATAAACCACCGCGTCAACATCTTCCCATCCTTCGCGGTGGTTAGCTCCCTTCTACACAAGTTATTTATATTGTGTATTACTTTATTTGTGTAGTTGTAGTTGCTCTTGTGAGTCCGGTTAGCTTGTGTAGCTTGCCACTCACCTTCTTAGCTTGTGTAGCTTAGAAGTAGTTCTCACTTAGTTTGTGTAGCTAAAGTGAGTTGCGCTCTTTGATTTGGATTGTGTATCCTTGTCATTGAGCAAGTAGTGAGCTTAGGTACTTAGTGCGTTTTTGCTTGCTAATTAATAGGAGTTTCCCCGGTGCTTAAAGTACTAGCGCTTAGGTTTGTGTGATCTTGCGCTAGAACGATTTAGGGAAGCTCAAGCTAGACTTGCACCTTTGCTTCTCACTAGGATCTTTGGCAATGTGTTTAGAGTCTTAGTTAGAGAATTGTCGCTAGAACCGATTAGGTTTTATTCTGCTGCGATTAGTTGTTATAAAGGACTATTCACCCCCTCTAGTCCGCCATCTCGACCCTACAACCACCAAGTGTACGTCACCATGTGCATGTGTGTTAGCATTTTTACAATTATTTTTAAAGGATTTTCACTTGATCTCACCACGCCACTCGATCCTAGCATGTCGCAATGTTAGATAGCTTAAGTGGCACTAGATGACCGATATGCAAACAAGATCACCCCTCTTGATAGTACGGCCATCTATCCTAAATCCGGTCAAGCACTTCTCTACTCAACCTTAAACTGGTGAAATGAAATGCCCTAGATTATACCTTCGCCTTGCGCATTTCCATTTCCTCCATCTCCTCCAATGTGCCGATGCAACACATGCACCAACACGATCACCAAATGATATGATCCAGTTCACATCATCACGTGACCTTCTTGGTCCATCGATCTTGACCTCACTTGCTCTTCACCATTGCGTTGGTCCATCGGCGCCAAGTCTTGCTGAAGCTTCACCATCTCCTAGGTCCATCGCTTCAAAGCCTTGACTTGCCCTTCACACATGCACCCGGTCCATCGAGCCAAGCCTCATCTTGATCTTCACCACCATGGTCACATGACTCCATGTCATGTCTCATATGCAATAAGCTCCTTCATCATCACATGTGTGAGCCTTGCAACATCTCCAAACCATTTCCACCATGTGAAAGGTCTTTATTTGGTTTTGTCAAGCAACATCATAGTTGATAAAAGTGTGTAAGTGTGACAGATACACAATAATTTGCTCCCCTATGCACCATAGCAAGAAGTGGCATCCAGGCTCTAGGCTCATAGTTGATGTTAATTTCACCAATTAGTCGCAATGGATTTATCATACAAACAGGTGGCATAATTATCAAAAATAATAGGTAGCATAAATGGAATAAATTAATAAATTAGTAAATATAAAATGTATGCTCGATAGCATGGATCGGCTAACTTGTTATCGTCCTAAAAGCTTGACCAATTGCAACATGGAACACAATGACATTGTATCACAAACAATAATACTCAAAAACACAAGTAAATATGTGACATGAACTCAGAACAAGAACAAAAGTTGTGGTGTGTGCTGGCACACAATACAAGTAAATTTTTTTCTGTGGAAGGACAAGAACAAAATTTGTGGTGCGTGCTGACACAAAACACAAGTAACAATTTTTTTCTACGGAAGGACAAGAACAAAAATTTTGGTGTGTGCTGGCACAAAATACAATTGAAATTTTTTTCTATGGAAGATTAAGAACAAAAGTTGTGGTATGTGTTGACACAAAATACAAGTAACAATTTTTTTCTATGGGAGGACAAGAACAAAAGTTGTGGTGTGTGCTGGCATAAAAAACAAGTAACAATTTTTTTTTCTATAGAAAGACAAGAGCAAAAGTCATGGTAACAATTTTTTGTCTATAGAAAGTTTTGATGATTTGAGTTGCTACATGCACCGAAGAACTCTACCTAGTTAGTGATCCATTTCAGATACCTAGTTAGTGATCCGTTTCAGGTTAGCACTCTACATGTTCTTCCTATTAAACTCCACAAGCAGCACACGCATGAATGAAAAGAAAAAATCTTAAAAAAGAGGAACAGATCCAGAAAACCTAAACAACAGTGTGTTTCTCTTATCCTAGGTTGGTGTAAAAGCTGTAAAAGTAAAGGGAGAAGAGGACGACTTCCTAGGAGCTTAAAAGACAAGAGAAACTGGCTGTTGTTGATATATATGAAGGAAAAACACAGAGCAACCCAAGGTGTCAAGACCGGCTAACTGCGGCTCCACGGTGAGCACTCCTGAAGAACAAATTTCTATTGTGGCTAACAAAGAATAAAATAACAAATGATGGGTCTCAATAAAAATTACAATTAACAATTTTTTATATGGAAAGACAAATGAAAATGAGTTAAGTTTGTCTCGCCACACAACACAAGCAACAATCAACAAATTAAGTGTGTGTTGGCAAAATTCAAAATAAAC
This sequence comes from Eremochloa ophiuroides, assembly GCA_038502445.1. NCBI lineage: Eukaryota > Viridiplantae > Streptophyta > Magnoliopsida > Poales > Poaceae > Eremochloa > Eremochloa ophiuroides. Next base: position 14,292 of record JAHLJS010000215.1, read on the forward strand.
AGAGTTCAAGTTATGTCAACACAAATCAGCAGTAACAATTTTTTTCTATTGGAAAACAAGAAAAAAAAGTTGTGGTGTGTGGTGAAACAAAACACAACTCTATGCCAATAATTATCTCAGAGAATTAAAGGTTCACTGCAGTAGCTCTGTTTCCCACAATTTGCACAACTTCAGCATATTGCATATTATCTAAACTTTTGTGATGAGATTTGGAAAGTGCCTATCATACAATACTGTCTAAGGAGCCATGTAAAAGTTGGAGGCCCAGCAATAAAAAAAGAAATTATTACATATCCTCATAACTAAAATTGCAATGTTGGATATTTCAAATTTAATACTAGTTGACTGCAATTAATCATCTGAATTAATAGGAACTAAGCACCTACTATGCAGAAAAAAATAAAAAATCAGTAGGATAAAAGTACTCACAGTTGCTTAAAATGCAGGCTTCCAAGCATCCGTCTCATAGTTACAAAATCCTGCGGTAATAATTTGGAAATTAACATTAAAAGTTATTACAAATTTGCTTCAAACAATGAAAATGTTGACTGTAGTCATGAGGTAAATTAAATTTCCATATATTGCATATGCTCAAAGCTACAATTGCAGTGCTCAACACTTGCAATTTACGTTATTGTTTATTGCAATAACTGGAACTTTTTAAATTAATATAAACATAACAAGCATAACATGATGCTGGAGTAGACAAGGTGTCAGGAGTGCCTTCCATTTGTTCATGGGCACTTATCCTCACATGAAACTCACATACAAAGATAACAAGGTAATGGGGAGCAGCAAGTAAAACACAAACCTCCTCAACAATGAATTTTAGGATATTTAAAAACTTTTCAGTGGCAACGTGAAACCTTCAATAATGAATCCCGTAGCACTCGTGATTAGCCTTGAATGAGCAGAAATCAGGTTCATATCATGCAGATTTTTTAGTTATTAGAGGTAGCACAAATCACATGTAGACATATCAGAATGGCACCAAGGAACAACGACACAACATGATTTGTATTGGCCAATAAGTTATTCAAAATGCATGTATCAGTTTATATATTGGCTGACAACCCACTCAAACAATTTAAGTTTTGGAAATGTTACAATCTTATTGATAATGAGCAATTCACAGTATTTATTTTTCATCTTATCTTAAAACAAAATAAAGACAAGAGATTACAAATCTAACAGAACTCACACAAAAGCAGAAAAAATATCTTATCTCTCCTATAATTAGATTCACAAACAAAGTTATATCCACCTAAACAAATGTCCTTCAACCTTTGTGCACCAAGATAATTACACATAGAGATTTATCTCTATCGAAATTAAATGCCACGAGAGTACTTAACATCCAAGGACTCCTCATGAAAGTCAAACCCCCCCCCCCCCGCGGGCGACCAGCGCGAGCACCCCCGGCCCTCCACCCACGCGACCCCCGCAGCCCCCCAGCTACAGCGCCTGGCCGCGGGGCTAGCGCGCGGTGGCCGCCCTCCGGTACGGCTGCACGCCGCGTGCGGGCGAGCGGGCCGAGTGCGCCGGCGGCTCCAGTGGCTCCCACGGCGGCGGGCGAGCGCGTGGCGCGGCGGCGGCGGCAGTTGTGCTCTCGACGGTGGCCAGGGATGAGCTGTGGATCTCGTCTACTCGTAGTCCGGGACGAGGGTGAGGAGTTGCCCCGCGCCCGCAGCGGCGGCGGCGTGCGGAGAGCCGGCCGAGGCGCTCGACTGTACTGGTAAGAAACTCTGTCAGCCCCGTATGGAGAGATCTTGAAATGGGTAGCTGTTGGTTCCAAATCCACAAATCTGCTGATGGCAGGCCCCCGGTAGTAATGACATTTTTAAGTCCTTTGACTCGATACAAACATCTCCAGGAAACTAAAATAAATTCCTTCAAAAGTTGCTTTTTCCATTCGAAAAAGTCTTCTGTGGACTGTTCTTCTTTGACCCACTTTATTACTTAGTATGTCCTAATCCTCCAAACCAATATCTTGCAGTTCCCAGAGCATATAGCTAGAAGAACCCAGTTAAGCAGTCATATTTCGAAGGAGTTCAGTAACATTTCGAAGGACTTAGATATCTTGCAGTTCCTCATGGATGAACAGTATCTCAAGTTCAGTAACATTTCGAAGGAGTTGTCATCCATCAGGGATGAACTCAGCACCATGAATGCCTTCCTGGAGAATGCCTATGATATTGAAGGCATATTGATGAGGTCATTAGCCATGCTAACCAGCATTCAGAAGATCATTCAGCATATCAATATGGTGAGAACCAAAATTCGTATTTCCAGTGAATAAAACCCAAGTAATCGTTAGAAAACACTAACATAATTGTTTTTGTCTGGTGTTGGTCCCCATCTGACAGCATGCAAAATTCTAGCTTTTCTATGTTTCTGTTTAAAAAAGCAATCACAAGTGCTCATCCAAAGTACTTATCATGTATATTGTAATAAAAACAGCACGGCAGTTTTGCTTATCATGTATACGTACGCACGCCGCCGCTGCCGCACACAAATTATTTTACCCTGTCGCAGTGCGAGGTGGAGGAAGGAAAGATAACCTCTGAAGAAAATTCTCTTACCCTGCTGCAGTGTGCGGCGCTCCAAGCAGGCACTCACTGTGCCGTAGTGCCCGTACGCGGTCGTGGATGACGCCGTCAAGGTATTTGCTGGTGCCATGGGAGGTTTGCGGGTTCGTGGCTGTGATCTCACGTGAACTGACACACTAATTTGTTGCCTTTGCAACGCAGGGAGGGCATGCCTTCGTGGGGAAGTTCATGGTGACGCTCACAACCGAAATGAGGCAAGCACGGCTCCCTGATCTAATTACTAATGTTGTATTGTTTCCATGCAACTGTGTGTTAACATTTGAATTGTGTGGTTTTGCAGGCGTACTGCACGATTGATGGCACCTCGGTGGATGTTCTCATTACATGATTGGCACAAAACTGAGTGGTATGTACAGTTATTCATGCATGATGAAGTGCTGACAACTTGCTTGATGAATTATCCCTCTGGTGATTGTTGCCCACTGTCTGCCATACGGCTGCATTTTTTATTTATTTATTTCTTTTTTGCAGGCTGATTTTTGTTTGACTCACAAACAGAGACCATGGATGCATGTATGTGTTGTACTAGCTGGACCACTGAATTGGAACTGATCTTTTGTTTTTTTGTAAGTGAAATGGAAATGGTATTTTTAATTTTGAATGAGAAGAACTGAGGTATCATGCTACAAACATAACAGGAAGGGAAGATCCTCTGACTTCTGTATTGTCACTCTCGGTTCTTGAATTCAGGCATGCATCCATGGTCTAATCTTGTGAGTCCACTAATTGATGCCATGTGTCTCTTATTAGCACGGGCAATATGCTATCGTGTACTAGCATTTCTTTTTCCTTTGCTATCAAAATGTTCAGGTATTATAAAAGAATATTCTGAGACTGCAATGCAAATTTTTAGGGCCCCTCGACATCTTTCGACTGTCTATTTTTTAGATTTTAATGTGGTCCGTACTTCAAATTTAAAAGAATTAACTTTGGACCCTAAAACACACTGCTTGACTGCTTCATAGATGAACTTTTTTTCCATGCTCGTTGTGTTAATAAATGATTACTGTCCATTGCTTGCTTCCCATTTACTTAGCCTGTTCTTTTGAGTGTATGAACCTCAACTTGTTGAAATCTTGAGGCTGCTCCTGCTGCTTGATGGATATATTCTAGGTTTTATTTTTGTTCCTGTTGCTAATCATTCTTCCCCATCGGTAATGGATATATTTAGCAAATGCTTACAATTAAAATTGATTTGTTTCTCTGCTGCCTGTGTCATGGCATGGTAATGTTGTACTCACGAATGTATGCTGCCATGTTTGTAGTGTGACCCCCTGGCTTCTATGTATTCTAATGAGTCCACTAAGAAGGCTTTCTGGTTGCAGTTATCTTTTTGATTGCTTGGTTGTCATGTGTTTTCTAAGGAGAGATTTCAATATTTTACCCTCAATTCCTGATTGAGCGGTGGCTGCTTGCCTATCGCTATCTCGGCCGTTAAAGCTTGATGGATGTACTAAACAGGTATGAAACTGAGAGCTAACTCTATTTGCTTTACGAATCTTTTGTACTAGACTAGATTATATTGACCACGTCTCATAATTTGTACATTTTAGTAGATGTATTATTTGCTGCCTGTTTTGGTATTTGTAAACTGATATATCTGGACAATGCCCGGTTCAGCGTGGTAGTTTGAATGACCTATTTATTTCTTTCCAGCATTGCGGGAGCATTTTTATTAAAACTAAAAAAGTCATCTTTGTTTATGTTAGGTTCCTGGCTCAATTTGCGGCGCAGAGATGGTCGTGGTGATCAAGTGCTGGGGTGTTTTCTTCATGGTCAATCTATGTTATTCTTCAGTTATGTTCCTATTTTGTATTATATATTTTAATTTGATGGTAGCTAACACAAATATGAAAGAAAAAGGACAAGTGGTTTTTTATGGCTATGTCCTGTATGTATACGTATATAAAAGTTCAAACACATAAACCTTATATTCTATAGTCTTCTTTAGCGAATTCTTATACTCTGTACTATAATTTGGATGACCTATCTTTGTCTTTTTGTTTTTACCGTGGTGTTAGCATAGCTATCAAGTTAACTAAGGATGGAATTCATGGTCGACATTTTGAAGAGTCGTGCCAACAAATGTTTTGACAGCTTCCCTGAAGATATCTAAGTCATGAGTAAGGACTTAGGCAGAATGTAATTTAGATTCTAAGTCATGAGGGCATAGGTATAATGTAACTTAGATGGTTAATACGAGAAATAACTTTACTATGTCTTCTTATGCAAAAGTGTTTCTCGGATTTTATACGTACTACCCAAATACAATTGTGTAAGAATTGAACTATGAAAAAAATATTAGATGTTTTCATGAGCATTTCCAAGATAAAACCGTGGCGAAGGGTTGTTTTTACTATACAATAGAGCAACCTCACTCCTTTTATAACCAGGTTTAGTTAAGAACCTGTCAAAGGACTGTTAGATCCTATGTGGCACTATGTATGAATTACTACAAAGTACAGACATGAGACTATTGCATTTAAATGCTTCTACTTTTTTACAACATGTTTTAGATAGTCCTAACCAAACAAAGTAAACCATTACCCCAATCAAAAGTTCATTAAAATAATAAAAAAAAACAGCTCTGCATTCAATAGCTATTTGAAACTACAAAATTTCTCTGAACAAAGCAGAGCAGACTTTTCAGAAACTTCGACAAAAATGAAAAGACAACTAATTATGGTATCATTGTTTTTAAAGCTCTGGCCCTGTTCGCTTCGTCTAAAAAGCGCTTATTTTTCAACTCTGGAACAGTGTTTTCCTCTCACAAAAAATCAGCAACAGCCGAAATCAGCTCAGCTTATCAGCTCCAGCGAACAGAGCCTCTGATGCAACGACACTTCTGAATTCTGAAGAAATGAACAATGGAGGGTCGTCAAGGGTCCTGCCCTCATATACCTCTAGGATTCATCACCATACGGATACGGCATTGCCTCAACAGCTGAAATTCACAAGGGAACAAGTAAGACAATGAGACGGCTACACAATGGGCATCATGGGTAATAAACATTTGTGTTCATTTCCAATAGTCTTATTTTTGCACTCATACAGAAAAGGAAAAAAACAAGTGCATAGTCTGACAAGTGAAACAGAGCATTTGATAAATTAAATTTAAAGACTATTTTTTTGAGTTGAGACAAATGATGATACGAACATATATCCTGTCATTTTTATATTTGTAACGTTTTAACACCTGTTGTTGCTGAAACACTAGACAGTAGGCACTGTAATTGCAAGTATACTATAGACCTGAGTTTATTTTCATTCAGCAGTTTAACAAATCCTAGAGCAATCCATCAAACAAATCCCTAATTAACAAAGCTGACTACAAGGACTAACAGAACACCACCCCACAGGCAAAATCAAAGTTTTTCTACGGTGGACACTTGACTAGCAGCAGAGCAGATTGCATCCTGGACGGGAAAAAAGTGGAAAGGATGTCCCAGGCTTACAATTTTTTGGGTCAATCAAAGTGAGCGGAGAGAGGAGCATTGCAGTCACAAAATCAGACCAGTTTAATAGGATTCCAAATTGATTGCATTATTTAAGGGGCAAAGAATTTTTGCCCAAAGGTCGATGGTCTCAGGAGCTTGCTTTTTGGTACAATCTATGAGAACTAGTACCAACAAATATAGTTTCTTAACTGGATCAGAGTTACGAAGATCAAGTATTCTCACTGTACAGTGAACACACTTAACGATTGACATTATCATTTATGAGATAGTTCTGGATTCTCAATAACAGCAACATCTAGTAGGAAATTATAAAAAAGAGTTAATCCAAACTTCAAACAACCATGGTCAAAAGCTTCTTGACAGTCGACGCAAGTAGTTGCATAATAATTAACAACAAACGGACAGAACTGTGACACTTGCTAGTAGGAAGCGGTGGCTGGCAGGGGCGCAGTGCACACCTGGGCAGGGCAGCGCCCAGCAGGTAGTAAGGTCGAGCGTGATGGGAGGATTCGCATGGTGCACCTGCTGCCTAGCGCCCAGTATGGACAGAGGACAATGAAGGGCCGAGGAGGCACAGATGAGACATGAGACTGCCGAACTGAGGAGGTCGGAAGGGCATCAACGCATCGCCACAGAGGAGGATGACCAACAGTAGAAATAGACGCGGTCCGCACTCGGGAAGTCAGGGATGGAGCTTTGCTGCTCTGTGATGCGCTGAAAGTCAGGAGGAGCGACAGGCGGCGACGACGACTCTACGTATCGCGGGAGCAAGGCAACGGCCACCAGTCCGGCGCCCAGATCCACCCTTGCCTAGAGGCATTCCAAGCTCACCCACACAAATCTCCAACCATGAACGGTCCTCGCCATACAGATCAACAAAGACCTTCAACAGCGCCCCCAAAATCCTGCTCACGACCGCGCACGACCATCTACCTCCTTACAACCCCAAATCCCCCACTCAAATCCAAAGCAAATCTCCATCCATCAGAGAGAGAATCAAAATAGCTCAACCCCAAATCCCACAAATCCGACGCACTCCATCCCTCTGCCCTAAACAAAGTAGAGATCCACGAAACCTACACCACAGAAACAGGATCGACTACACACCTTCGGCAGGAATCCGAGACGAAGAAGAACGAGTTCCTCGGAGCAACTGCTACAGACGGCGTTGAATCACCTCGGCCGCCGATGAGCGAGAAGTGAGAAGGGGAAGAAATGAAGGGGAGAGACGTCTGCTCGCCTTCGGGCGCGACTCCCCAAAACTCAAACAGTATTACAGAAAGCGGGCCCTACACGTTAGCCTCACAAAGAAAGCAACATACCACATGGATTCCAGTCGTCCATCCTTTATCCAGCGGAGCAGAAAATCCGTGTGCTGCTTCCGAAAAAAAATGCACGGGCACAAAATAGCATTTCTCATCCCATAAACATCCATATCCATCCCTAGCTTCCCTACATAAAACCAATCAACGCAAATATACACTCACACACCCAAGCCCAGCAAACGTTACTGAAAGAATTCATATTTTACACTGAAGAATTAGGCTCGCTCTCTCCACTTTTGTACACGACCCAACACGGTGAATGTGACATTGAATCCACCGGTCCATCGATGTCACCGAACCTTCACCCACGCACCAATGCTGGGCACGCCCTTGGCCACCACGAACAGCAGGTAGTACCCCCGCGGCGCGAGCTCCGGCTTGCTGGGCGCGTCCACGGTCACCCTGTAGCTCCGGCCTTCCTCGACGTACGCGGTGACGCGCAGGATGAGCAGCCGCTGGTTCATGGAGTAGCCGTGCGTGGTGAAGGGCGGCGCGTACATGGTGACCATCACGTCGGCCTCCGCCACGGGGTCGGCGGAGGGCACGGAGAACCGGAGCGTGAACGGGGCGCCGTACCGCATCCCCTCGGCGGGCAGCGACGCCGCGTCCACCTCCGCGCGGTTGCCGTTGCCGCCGGCGCCGGCCTCGCTGAGGTACGGCGGGGAGAACCGCTCCACGCGCACCTCGGTGGGGAAGTCGACGTCGCTGAAGTTGTACGCGGCGTTGGCGTTGCCGCCGGCGACCAGCACGGTGGCGTCGGGCAGCACGGCGCTGGTGGAGTGGTACATCCGCGCGACGGTGGACGACGCCAGCGCCCGGAACCGCGGCGCCTGCGGCTTCCGCGGCGAGTACAGGACCGGGGTCAGCACCGGGTGCCTGCCGAAGCCCCAGCCGGAGCACCCCTTGGCGGCGCCGTTGAGCAGCAGCAGGTCGCCGGTGGGGAGGATGAGCATGTCGCCCATGACGCGGCCTACGGGCATGTCCTCGCTCTCCCACCGCGCGTCGGGGCTGGCGAGGTTGATGCGGGCGCAGTCGCGGAGCGCCGGCAGGAACGTGTTGTTCTCGCCTTTCCTGAACGCCTTCTTCGGCGACCCGCCGCAGATGACCACCTCCGGCTCCGGGTCGGCGCCGCCGCCGGTGACGTTGCGGAGGTCGAGCGGGAGCAGCGTCGACATGGCGGACCCCGGGTAGTTGCGGCTCCCGCCGTCGAGCTTGGGGAGCTCGCGCAGGATCTTGTTGGCCCTGTGGTCGAAGATGACGGAGCGGTCGTTGGCGAAGACGAAGACGTTGCCGCTGGGGAGGAGGTTCACGAACGGGTACAGGTTGTTCTCGGCGTCGTCGGTCGTCTCGCGGAAGAAGGGCAGCCGGACCGCCTTCTCGTTCGACTTCCCGGGAACGGCACGTACTCGTAGCTGAAGGCTCGCCGGCCGCCGAACACGATGAACCGCCCGTCCGGCAGCGCCACCTGCGTCGCGTACCATCTCCCCTCGGCGAAGCTGTTGGGCTGCTCCAGCCAGTCGCAGGTGTCGCACGGGCTCAGCGTCCTCACCACCTTCTCGCCCTCGAAGTAGCCGCCGGTCTGCACCAGGTTGCCGTCGGCGTCCAGCGCGCCCGACGAGCACCAGGTGTCTGTTAAGATCTTCAGCGGGCGGAGGCCGCCGGTGTTGTAGTCGAACTCGACGGAGTGCGCCCAGCAGTCCATGGTGCCCTCGTCCTTGGCGCGCGGGTCGATGCGGCAGTTGTCCTGGGGCAGACGCATGAGCGACCGCCCGGTGGTGCTGGTGTCGAACATGATGGCCTTGCCGTGGCGCATGAGGGCCATGTGCATGGCGGACACGCCGGAGTTCTCGCTGACGATGGTCCACGACCCGACTGGCCGGCCGCCTTTGTCGGCGGCGAGCTCCACCGTGTCCTGCGCGGCCTTGCTGGGCGGTCCCCCGGGCGGCACCCTGGTGAGGCCCGTGGCGGTGGCCGGCGCCGCGCCCTGTTCCTCCTGCTCCGTCTGGGTGGGCGCCGTCTGATCCTGCGTGCCCTCGAACGCGTTCTGGAAATAGTGGGTCTCGGAGTGCGTGCGGAAGATGCTGAAGATGTCGAAGTGTGCCTCGCCGGAGGAGGCGAGGAGGAGGAGGGCCACGGCGAGGACCGTGGCGCGGGGTAGGGACCCCATTGCGGCGGCGGCGGCGGCGGTGGCGGAGAGGTCCAGGACCCCCTTCCCTCCGGCCTCCTCCTGGCACCGTTCCTCTAGTTATTCTGGCGCCTAAATTTGGGTCGTCTTCGTCGCGCGCGCGCTCGCCGCCGGCGGTTTCTAGCTCCATTCGCGGTGCATAGCAGGCGCCTAGCTTCGCGCTGCCGTGTGCGCGATTCGCGCGGGGAAAGCATGCACAACGTCCATTCAAATATAGCGAGCCACGTGGTCGTTGCTCCGTCCAAGTGGTCCAACCCATGCAAACCAAGGATGCCAGAATGGCATCTCACTATATATCTCCGTAAAGTTGAGCCGGGGTGACGTCCTCTGTTGCCACGGCCGTCTCATGCACGAAAGGAAAACCAAGAAAAAAAAAAGGAAGAAGTCACATGACAGTATTGGCGAAATTAACACATGCTAGACAATCATGACATTAATTAAACTAAAACTAGCATGATAAGGTAAATACTGCTTCATGACTAAAAAAATACTATTGTCAATGATGTTGGTGAAGATAGGTCGATTTGCAGTCGGATGATGGAGATAATGGTACACAAACATTGGCTAGACAAATTCAAATAATAACAACAACAACAACAACAACCACAAAAGAATGCTACGAGCCTGAGAGGCAAGCAAGCACACACATGTGCCTACCCTAAATCAGGGCATTGTTTATTTGAGCTGCAACTTTTGTGCTTTGGCTCAAAAGTTGGCTTCTGGATGTTTGTTTTTTTAGTAATGGCTTCTGTAATACTGAAACAAACAGTCTTACCAAAGTAGAGAGAGTTTTCATGTTTAAGCATGTTATCCTCCACTTCAACTAGTAAGGTGAGCCTAATGTTCCATCATCTTTTCTATATGCGCATATGCATAGGCATTTAAGATTTATCTAGAATAAAGGCGGAGTTTGTTGCCAGGTGTATCCGTTCCTATGCTGAAGAAAATACAGAGACTTTGGGGTCGCGTCCGGCCACCAATGCCAGGATTCAGCCGAGACAAAAATGGTGCAAACCCCCGGCGGGCTTTCTGAAATTAAACTGTGATGCTTCTTTCCAACCGAGTTCATCATCAGGTAGCTGGGGATTCTTGATAAGAGATGATGAGGGAGATGTGATCATGGCTGGGCGTGGGAGAGTTGATCATCTTCTCAGTGCATTCCATGCTGAGTTAGTCGCCTGTTTACAGGGGATACAGACAGCAGTCGACCTTGGAGTTGGGCATCTAATTGTTGAAACTGATGCGAAGATGGTTGTTCAGGCCGTCACAACGGATGACTTTGATGACGCTGCGGTGGGGATCGTGATAGCGGAGATCAAATCCCTGATTTCTTCCTGCTTCATTAGTTTTGAATGTGTTTTTAAAAGTAGAGTGTGCAATCAAGCTGCTCATGAGCTAGCTGCATTGGGTCTTCTCTGTGATCAGGGAGAGGAGCAAGTTATGAGCTCCAGTGTCCATGTAATTGTTGCCAACGATTTGATGGCACCTGAGTAATGAAGATTGTCTGAGTTTAAAAAAAAAAGAATAATTGAACTTAACTAAAATACATGGGTGCTCCTATAACTTCTTCGAAGATTTCATTCAGGTCACTGAACACTTAAAATGCATTTTTAGATCTTTAAACTTATCGTGAGTCATTTAGCTTCTAAACTTTTAAAATATTATTATAGTCAGAGTTTATCTCACTGTGTAACACGGGTCTCTAAACTTGCCATGCCATGGCATTTAGGTCCAAATAGACCCTGGCAATGCAATCGTTGTCATACGTCTTCCACATAAAGAGATCTTTGTCTTGACGCCGTCAGCCTTTGATGTGGAGGGTGATGAAGGTATGGGTGGAGATGTTAAGTTGGTGATTGGGAGGGGGCATGGGGATAGATCTATAAGACTACCCACACTGGCACTCTCTATCCCATCATGGAAGCGCGTATATTTTACAGGAGTAATGTCCGTTCGCTATTCTCAGCGGTAGCGTCTATCCGGTACTGGCCTGTGGCCCCACGACGCGCGTGATAGAGAGCATGCGCGGGAGTCAGGAGCGGGAGAGAGAGAGAGCATGCGAGGCTCTCACATCCAGTGGCAGGCCCCACTGTTTCAACTAACTAAAAAATATTATAACTCACAAACCAAAAACCAAATTAAATTCTGATTACACATTAAATTCGTTTCAATAAATTCCTTCAAAATAAGATCTCACATGAATATATTTAGATATAATTTATTTACAAACATGTGGGCCCCACTGCTGGTAGTTGATATAGTGTGTGAGATATAAAGAATGATAGGTGCGACGTATAGTGCAAAGAATCTTGATGACTATGATGATAAGGGATGAATTTAGAGGATGACGAGTGCGGGTAATCTAAGAAGGAGGGTGAGAGATGAAGAGCAAGTAGATGGCATGTTAATATATAGGTTGGATGGATCTAAAAAAAAGCAGCTATTTGAACCACATAATCTTCCCTAAAAAAAGAGAAAACTTGAACCACAGAACCCAGTAGCCTGTAGAGATAGCACTGCTCTAAGTCAATGCCTCGCGTTTGTCGCTGTCATCGCCGCCGCGCCGCGTACTTAACTAAACATTAACGTTTTGTCAGGATCGCCTCTTGTGCAAGACGGCAAGCCATTGAATCCTTCCTCTCCATTGATCCATAACGTGACAATGAGACAATAATATACTCCAGGATCGGATATGTACTTATTATTATTAAGCCTCACCAACTGCTATATACTAACAAAATATACGCAGCCAATCTACGCAACAGGATGTGTGGTAACCAAAGAAGAGTTTTTGACTGTCCAGACTCCACTTTACCTGGCTCTACTGCCAACGGGCAAGAATTAAGAAACGGCCATGGATCAGACCAGTTCGGCTGCAGGTGACGCGGTCGTCGCTCCAAGTCAAGCAGCGCTATCTTGCGGGCCTCCAGTTCCAGTATTCTTTTGCGCGCCTGCCGAAACCGACGACGATTTGCTCAGGGACTCAGGATCAGGAGACCGACCGCAATCCGCAACGGCTATAGCCTCCGGCCGTTTCCTCCCGCTAGAAATCGTTGGGTTGCTTTTCGAGTCCACCCATCCCCAAAGGTCGCCGTCGTCGGCGGCGCAAGTCACGGGACAAGATTTCGGCGAGCGCGTCCGGGTGGGTTCTTGCTTTTGCAACGCCGCGGTCGTTTCGGGCAAGCTGTTCCGGACCATTTTCTGGCTCGTACGCACTTTAGGTTCACGTGGTTCAGATTTGCCAGCCGGCGCGGCGCACCGGGTACCCACGGCGGCTGCGATTAAAAACGCTACTACGCGTTCGTGGCGGCGCGGCACGACAAGGAGGTACTCCCTCTATCCGAATTGTGTAAATCATTCTAAAAATCTTTACAAATCAAAATATCTTAAATTTAACTAAAATTATAAAAAAATATATATGAAGATTTATAACACTAAATAAATATATTATATATTTGATAAAGAATCTAATAATAATTAATTAATATTATAAATGTTATTATCTTATATTATATAAATTTAGTTAAAATTGAGATAATTTAACTCTTCAAGATTCTTGTAATCTTAAAGTTTGGGACTGAGGGGTACGTCAGTGCGGACGGACGCGACTCGAGCTGTGGAGATCGATTCCACTACTAGACGGTAGCGGTGGGCTCCGTCTCCGGAAATAAATTGGGTGCACTTCGGGTCCACGGTGTAACCCATGCGACCCTATCCTGATGCATGACACCTGTACGTAGAAACGATCTGACGGTTGGTTAGGATGTGAGAGCAGCATATGAACACCCAGGTGGTTATCATCTCCCGTGTTTGGTGGAGGGGCATCTCTCAGATGGTCGTATAATTAGTTTTCTTTGCCACATGTCAAACATCCAATAAAAGAGCGCACAGGAGAAAGTATAGACCCGGCGTGCACCTAATTTTATTCCGTTGTTTATGCCCAAGCCCACAGTTATTGAATCGAACGCATCGTTGACAAAACTGTGACGCTGCCTGCTACCGCAATTCAGCAACGGGACTTTGCCGGGGTTTGTTTTTTCACTGGAAACAAAGAAAAGTGTGCATTATTGGCCCCTCCAACTACTACCGCCACGAAGCAAGCAACCCCGGACCCTTTCCTCGACCTCGTCCCCGTCTTCCTTCCTCTTCGTTCACACTGTAAGCTCTCTAGCTACTATTCCCAGTTCCTCTCTTCTCATGCAGCCCTGACGACGCCGATGATTCTTGCCATGTGCAGATCATATCCCTTTTTTTTCACAGGGAAGACACGCTATCTGCTCATCTGATGCGATCGATCTCTGGGCACGCCGACGAACGATGGACGCGTCGAGTTCCCTCGTACTGGCGGTGGTCATGCTGACCCTCCATCCAGCCATGACCGCCGCCGCGGATCTGCCGGCGGCGCAGCCGAGCCACCGGAGGCTACTACTTGAGCAGGACACCAATCTTGCGGCTCTGCCTCTGCCTGCAAGCGCTCGTCGCTTCCCAGTCGACGCTCACGTCCCTTCTGATGGAACCGGCTCTTTTCCGGCGGCATCTAGCAGTCCACGAGGGGGAAAGAACGACGACCCGAGCGAGGCAGCGCCGAAGACGTCGCCAGCGGCTTATCTGTCGAGATCCATGAGGTGGCTCTACATGGTTGTTCTTCCGGCGCTTGCCCTGATGTCGCTTGCTGGACTGGCGTCCTGGCTTCTGTGTCGTAAGAGTGCTGTTGCGACCATTGGCCCTTGGAAGACTGGACTCAGTGGCCAGTTGCAGAAAGCATTTGTTACAGGTATTGTATACTGCTATAGTGTAGGAGTAGTATATTTGCTAACAGTTCGTTCATATATATGCTCAAAATGATTTTAAATGCCTTCTAAAAAAATACATCTCTGTACTACTTGCAAGAAGAAGAAGGGGAAAAAAAAAGAGGATGGAGGATTCAGTTGATACTTTGCTGTCTGAATTGCTAAAAATATCTAGTACTACAACTTAAGCTGCTGCCTGTTGCAACTAACCCTGCTGATGATTCTCATGTGCTTCATCAGGAGTACCAAAGTTGCAGCGGTCAGAGCTGGAACGTGCCTGTGAGGGCTTCAGTAACATCGTGGCGAGTTATCCACACTACACCGTCTACAAGGGAACTTTATCAACTGGTGTTGAGATCGCTGTGGTGTCCACTATGATTACATCGAGCAAGGAGTGGTCTGAGCATTCAGAGAGCTGCTTCAGGAGAAAGGTTAATTAGCATCAGAATTTTGGCCCATTTACGATATGTGAACAAACCCACCTATTTGAATTTGAGAGTTACTTTAATGATGAATTAAGCAGATAGACACCCTGTCGCGAATAAACCACAAGAACTTCATCAATCTGATTGGCTTTTGTGAGGAGGAGGAACCTTTCACCCGGATGATGGTGCTCGAGTACGCGCCGAATGGGACACTTCATGAGAGTCTTCATGGTATACAGAGAATCTGCATGTTCTTGCTTACCTAACCATAGCATTGAGCAGTGTAGCGTACTTAGCTCTCTAGATTGTAATAATGAACAACTTTGGAAAAACGTTGCAGCCGAGGATTTCGAGCACATCGCTTGGCGAGGTAGGATGAGGATTATTATGGGACTAGCATACTGCATCCAGCACATGCATGAGCTCAACCCTCCTGTGGTGCACCCTGATCTGCAGTCCAGTTCCATACTGCTATCTGAAGATGGCGCTGCAAAGGTAGTGCCTAATACTCCTATCCAACTTCATATTTTCAGTTCCTGTGTTTTACCAAAGTTTGAAACCTCTGTTTAGCATCAAAGTGGATAATGAGCCACGAGTTGATGTTCCAACCTGAGTTGTTGCTGCAGATTGCGGACATGAGCGTTTGGCACGAAGTGATTTCCGAAGGCAAGACGACGACAAATGGCGAGCTTGACCAAGAACAGGTGTCCGCTGGCCTGCTATCAGGGAACGTATACAGCTTCGGTGTTCTGCTGCTTGAAATCATCTCAGGGAAGCTTCCGGACCCTGAACACGAGCGCTCCCTCGTGAGCTCGGTAATGACGCTATCCATCGATGGATCAATCAATCATGGATGGAACACCATTCCTGATAACTGAAGAAAAAAAAAAACCATCTTGATTGATGGTGAAAAAGATCAAATGATGACGTTATATATGTTTCTTCTTCTTCCTCCTCCTAGGCTTTGGAGTGCATAACCAACAACGATGGCCGCCGGAGTATAGCCTCATTGCTCGATCCAACGCTGCGTGGTGATCACAAGGAAGACGAGCTAGTGATCATCGGCGAGGTGATCCTGGCTTGCATCCAGAGCGACCCGAGGAAGCGACCGAGCATGAGGGAGGTCGCTGCCAGACTGAGAGAGGCCGTAGGCATCTCGCCGGTTGCTGCGACGCCGAGGCTGTCTCCGCTCTGGTGGGCCGAGCTGGAGGTCCTCTCCACCGCGGAAGCAGGCTAACTCACAAGAAAGAACCCTGCAGGCTGAGCATGTAGTGTCGTCGCTGTGCATACTGCTGCTTTATATGCAACCTTTGTGGTGTGTGCATCGTCAACTGGACAACTGCTGTGCGTGCGGTGCATATCTCCTGCTGAAAATGTGAAAACTGCAGGAAGAGTATTATTAGTAATAATCCTCGTGTCCGGACCGATGCGTTTCTACCACCCGTTGCATTGCATCATCATGTGTGATGTGTCTGAGAGTCTGAAACAAGCTTCTACTAAATGCCACGCCGATCGCTACGGCCGGCAGCCCGGCATATAAAAGCTCCATTATTGATACTGATACTGATACCTACCCGAGATAGAAAGGAGAAACCTGATCTTGGGAGCGCATGCAGTGGCACTAGCAGACAGCACTAGCTACTATCCACATTGTCTTCTCTCTTGCCAGCTTCGAATTATTATAATCGAGATCCAGGATGAGGCCGCCGAGAATACTCTCCTGCTTCCAGCAAAGCTGAGTGGATTTCAAAAAAAAAAAAAAAAAAACTGAGTGAACAGTAACACAGCTTTTTTTTTTAAAAAAAGAATTAACAGTAACACACATGATTCGATACCGTCCCGCAAAATATCGGCAGCCATCCAATGGGATGGAATCCAACCCAGTCGCGACGATGGCCCAAAATTCTGCGCGCCAGCTCCTCCTACTGACCACTGCGACCAATCATCTCCGTCACCGTCACCTCCCGTCACGAAACAGCTGAGCTGAGGTCGAGCTCCCTCCAACGCACAGCTCGCAGCTGCCGATTGGTCAACTGTTGAGAGCGTTTCATAGCGTTGGCGGCAGCATGCATGACCACCCAAACCGTTCGTCGTCGCGTTGCTACAGACCCATTGGCACGCCGGGCCACCAAGTCAACCTGGACACCCGTGACGGCGTCGCCGTCCAGAACCAGACGGCCAGTGCTCGTGGCACACATGGCCCCCTGCATGCGCGCCACCTCGCGACACCTCATACCCCCCGGCCGGCGCCGTCCACCTTCCGTTCGCCTTCCGTTGTAGGGCCCCGACGGCGCGGCTGCACCCTATAAAATCCCACCACCGCCCACGCTGACAAACCTCCCGAGTCCACGATTCTCTCTACGGCGGGCGGGCGCGCGGAGGGGCAGGCATGGAGGTGGAGCTGGAGGCGGCGGGCCGGCGCTTCCACCTCTGGTTCCGCGGGCTGCGCTCGCTGCGGCGGGACCTGGCGTCGGCCCGGTGGTCGTCGGGGGACCAGGCGGCCCAGCAGCAGCTGCCCGCGCTGGTGGGCCGGTTCGTGGCCCACCTGGAGTCGTACTGCGCGGCGCGGTCGGGGCTGGACCCGGTGTGGACGCTGTCGGCGCCGTGGGCCACCCCGGCCGAGCGCGGCGCCGCCTACTGGCTCGCCGGGTGGCGCCCCACCACGCTGGTCCACCTGCTCTACACCGAGTCGGGGCGCCGCCTCGAGGCGCAGCTGCCGGACCTCCTCCTCGGCGTGCGCTCCGGGGACCTCGGCGACCTCACCCCGGCGCAGCTCGCGCAGGTCGACGACCTGCAGCGCCGCACCGTGGCCGAGGAGGACGCGCTGACAAGGGAGATGGCGCTCGTGCAGGAGGGCCACGGCGTCGTCGTCGTGCCGGCGGCGGCGGCCGACGGCCACGGCCACGGGCTGGAGCTCGACGTCGCCGCCCACGTGCGCAGGGCCAGGTCGGTGCTGGACAGGGCGGACGCGCTGCGGCTGCGCACCGTGAAGCGGGCGGTGGAGATACTGGAGCCGGCGCAGGCGGCCGAGCTGCTCGTGGCCGCCGCGGACCTGGAGATCGGGTTCCGGGAGTTCGGGCTCAAGCTCAAGCACGGGTCGGGCCGGGACCAATGACATGGGGCACATGACTGGCCCAGTTTTTTTCGAGTTCCCCTGCACTGTCCTGTCGTGTCCGGCCCATCCCAGTTTTTTTCCTCCACCATTCTACCGAGTTGTACCCGGGTGGGCCCTGACAGGGGATCAGAATATGAATGAATGAATAAAATGCATGAGAATTTGAAGTTGGTCTCTCATTTCTTGCAGCTCCTGTTCTTGGCTTGCGACGTGAGGAACGCTTCGTGATTGAAGTTCCTTTGCTTCCGAGTTGTAACTCGTGTGAACGAGTGCAGCGCATTCGCAATCGTTTGCGCCCAAATGCTAATCACGCCTTACTACTACTTGGAGATTATCTTTCGGCAAAGGCAATGATCAATTCAAGAGCAGCATTTAAATATACCCCAAATCACTATGAGGATAAGATCCCAGCAGAGCCCTTTATACGCACACGAAAGTACAAAATCTCGCATTGTCGCCTCTGTCTACACTCTACACACGTACAGTATCACACCACTGAAGAACACTCTCCCCTGAAAAAAAAACCCTCATGTTCCAGATTTATTCTAAGTCAAATAAAAATAAATATTTATACAAAAAAACTAATTTTTATTATATATCACTACAGAATTTTTTTTTTGGAGTGTCTCTACGACAGATGACTGAAATTTGCTTAACCATCAGTCACCAGACGTGGACCGTTGGATCCTAATCTCACGGCTTCAAAGCCATCTTCAACCTTGAGCCTTTCTCTTCCAACCAACGATGTTGCAGCTCTCCGTACGGCATCACCTCCACCAAACGCTAGCCTCCTCCGTCCCCGGCGTGCCCGCCGCCGGATCGCCTCCGTTGCCCTCCGCCGCGCTAACCTCAGAGCGAACGCTGAAGGTCACCACACCCTCATCACTCCCACATACCGCCAGCCACCCGGCGGCCGGCGGCGTCCTCACTACCGAGTTCGCCTCCGCTGCCCGCGGCCATGATAACCTCAGAGGCAGCACTGAAGCTCTCCGTGCCATCCCACATGCCTGGCTCTTTCCATATGGTTGTCCAGCCCCATCCCACATGCCTGACTCTTTCCATATGGTTGTCCAGCCCCGCACGTTCGGCGGCGCCCCAACTCCAAGCTCGCCGTCGGCCAACCCGCCACCACCATCGTGCGTACCTGCCTCCCCAAGCCCTCCCTTTTTAAGCACGCAGACATTGGAACTCCCTCCCCGAACCCTGAAGCCAAACGCAAGGAGGAAGATGAACTGTGTCGCTCAAAAGCACTATATCAGGCACCTGCAACGCCGGCGACGGAGCACAGCCACAGATAAAAAGAAAGCCACAGACACATGCCGCCATCGATGCTAGCGAAGGAGCACAGCCACAGACACAAACAACCACAGGCCGTGGGCGCGGTCGCGGTCGCTGAGGCAGAGCTCGCCGTCGCCGGAGATTGTGTGTGAGAGAGAGACAGAGACAGCAGCAAGCGGGCGTGAGAAGCGTGGTGACTGATAGGTAATCACTGTAGCAGGCGACTGTATTTGAGTAAATCTCATTTTTTTTATATTGCACCTGTTTGTACCATAGTTGTTGAGTTTTTTTTATAATTTTAACCGAAGCTAAATTGATTTTTTGCCCATAAAGTCAAATTGATTTGATTTTAGATAAATGTCAGTTATTTTGGAACAGAAGGAGCAACTTGCCAAAAAAAATATATATATATGAATGTGCCGAGGCAAATATTCAAACTATTCACGGCAACGTACCAAACAACCAAGCCAAATCGAGCTCCCCTTGCGACTTCGAAATTTACCAGCTCCTGGTTGAGGAAACTCTCTACAGAAGCTTCCTTCCTCTTTTCTCTTTTTTTTTTTGTCCAACCTGCCTTCTTTTTACGGCTGCTATGGTTTCAAAAGGCAAAAGTAATAAGTAAGTAACCGCAGTCAAGAATCTGTATGCTGTACCGTACTCATCCACGAGCTGGACCATGCGCTGATGCGCAGCAAGGACGACCATGCGCTGATGCGCAGCAAGGACGAGACGGCCAACGCCACGCGACCCTGCACGGTTCCTGACATTATCGCACGAGCAGCGGAAGATTTCGCAGGCCGTGCTGTGCTATCAAGGGCGTACGTGCGTGCTCTTTATATTTGGCGGCCAGCCAGCCGGACGACCGCGGCGGCCGCGCACGATAAAAAGCCCTGGCGCTGCATGCCCGTGAACGCTGCCGTTTTCCAAGCTTGGCGAGAAACCAACCAATTCTGCTTCGCCTGCCACCCGCGGCCACGAGCAGCAACCGCAGCCTGCCAGCAGATCGCACGCCCGTCCCCCACCTTGTGCTTCCTTCCCTTCCTCCGCCGATCCTCACCTCACCTCCCAAACACAGCGTCCCCGAAATCTAGCAAAGGCGCCACGTTGACATCGCGGATGCCGTAGCGGGCGGGCGCGCGCGCGTGCCAGCAGCCATGCGCTCGTGATGGCCCGGCCGTTCCAGAAGATCGGCCACGGTCTTGAAAGGTTCTCGTTCAGGCGCCGGAGGTCGTCGTCGTCGCCGCTGTCGCTGGCGTCGGACGGCACGGACGCCGCCTCCTCGATGGAGGCGCAGGCGCCGGGGCAGCCGTGCACCAGGCGGGTGCTGTCGAGGAGCTGTGGGTCCAAGGGGAGCCGGCTGTCCGTTGACCTTCCGCCGCCGCTGGCCGGCGGCCCTTCGGATAAGGCCGCGGCCGGGTGCTCGTCCTCGCTCGCCGTGCCGCCCAAGCCGGTCCGGCATGACGGCCCGCCCTCAGGTCACCGTTGTTCTTGCACCATCTAACGCTCGTTCTGCTGCTGCCGCTGCAAATTGCAAATTGTGGGAGAAATGATTTGCGTTGCGTTGGTGGGGTTGCAGATGCGGAGATTGTGAGGGAAAAGTTCTCCAAGCTTCTGCTGGGGGAGGACATGTCCGGCACCGGCAAAGGGGTGACCTCTGCTCTTGCCCTGTCCAACGCCATCACTAATCTTGCAGGTAATCACCCTTTTCCTTTCTTCCCCCCAGTCCCCCACCAAGAATCCTTTCTTTCCTTCAAAAAGATCATTCATTTATTTCCTTCTGCGGCTCCACAATTTGAGCTGCGCGTTTTCTCTCGTGGTGCCACCTTTTCAGCTTCCGTGTTTGGTGAGCAGCGCCGTCTGCAGCCCATGGCCGCGGAGCAGAAAGCGCGGTGGACGAAGGAGATCGACTGGCTTTTGTCCGTCTCCGATCACATTGTTGAATTTGTTCCTTCGCAGCAGGTCGCCGAGAATGGGACCTGCATGGAGGTAAGAAACCCTCCCTATTTCAGTACTTGTTGTTGTAGCATTCAAGTATTCAGCTTTATTGTCCAATTCGGTTCTACAGGATTAACCGCCTTAAATTGACGCGTTTTCATGTCAAACAGGTAATGATAACCCAACAGCGTCAAGATCTACAGATGAACATCCCTGCGTTGCGCAAGCTCGATGCAATGCTCCTTGTAAGCATGGGCATGCTCTATCTTGACCATTTACTGAACTGAGTGAACAGTTCAGACTTCAGAGGGATATCTGAAGTTCTAACTTGTGGCATTGCGCATGTCTCCTTTGGAATAGGAATATCTTGATAGTTTTGAGGGTAAGCAGGAGTTCTGGTATGTGAAAAAAGATTCAGATGAATCAGGGAAGGGGAACATGCCGAGGCAGGACGACAAATGGTGGCTCCCAACTGTCAGGGTCCCTCCTAATGGGCTGTCAGATGCATATAGGAAATGGCTTCAGAACCAGAAGGACCTTGTTGCACAGGTGCTGAAGGCAGCAATGGCTATCAATGCTAACATTCTTATGGAAATGGAGGTTCCTGAATCGTACATGGAGTCCCTACCAAAGGTGATTCATAAGACCAGATTGCTAACGCCTTTGCTGTATTCTGTTTACAACCATTCTAACAATATACTCAATCTCTAATTTTTGTTGTTATGTGTTTGCTAGAATGGGAAGTCCACCCTTGGAGATTCAATGTACAAACTTATAACCGATGACTATTTTGACCCTGAACAACTTCTAAGCTCCGTAGACTTGTCTGATGAACACAACATTGTTGATCTGAAGAACCGAGTCGAAGCATCAGTAGTCATCTGGCAGAAGAAAATGACCCAAAAGGACAGCAAATTGTCGTGGGGGCATAATGTCAGTCACGAGAAGAGGGGAATGTTTGAAGGGAGGGCAGAGAATGTTCTTCTCCTTATTAAGCACAGATTTCCTGGCATCGCCCAGTCAGCTCTAGACATAAGCAAAATCCAATGCAATAAGGTACAGAAAGCTTTCACAATTACCATTGCCTTTTAGATACGCCACAGTGCTTTGTTTACTCGCATGACTTGCATACCTCCCTTCTACCCTTCTCCTTCATCAGGATGTTGGCCTTGCCATTTTGGAGAGTTACTCCAGGACTCTGGAAAGCTTAGCTTTCACAGTCATGTCTCGAATCGAAGATGTTCTCAGCGCGGACTTGGCCACTCAAGATCCCAAGAACGCAGAGTCAATGAGAATCGCCAGTTTAACTTCAGACGACACCGACAAGGTTGTCTCGAATGCTAAGGCCGAGGTAGAGAAGATGAGGAGAATGGAACCAGTTTCGCCGATGCTATACGACTACGTGGGCCCACAGGACCAAGACCTCAGCTCATATGTCAGGGAGGGTGCTAACGGTCCAAAGCTGACAAAGATGTCATCAGTTGCAACCAAGAGGTTTTCATACCTTGAGAATTTGGGTGGAACAAGAAGCCCAATAGCTAGACACTAGCTGCTATAGAGGTGTGAGGATAGATGGATCATGCTGCCACAGAGCCAACTTTGTACATAGCACAGATGTCCAAAGGATTATGCATGACATTCGGGATTGTGGGTGCCAATGTGAGGTCTTGGCATGTTTACATGAACTAATCATCAGATCATATCTCATGAGCTGGCGCTTATTGATGGGCCTGTGGGATTTGTACTTGTATTATGGTTTCAAAAGATGAGGGCAAAAGATTGTATTTTTCTAGTAGCGCCTTGTTCAGTTGAGCTTCTCTCTCTTGACAATGCATGGGGGGTGTTACTCCTTGTGATTTCCTATACTGTTACAAGGAAGTCACAAGGAGTAAAACCACAGCGTCTAATCAAACAGACAATACTACTTTACAAAACCACAGCGAATGTTTGCCTAATGATAATGTAACATCTAATCGATTAATAGAGGCAAAAGTCCTTAAAACGCAAACATTATCACATAAACCAAGCCCTGGCTTTCATATTCACTTTATTCGACACTTCTATCTTAATTATTCATGACGGCCTCTTCTAATGTAACACTTGCTGAAAATGCTCTTCTTGAGCGCCTTCCGCAAAATTGCATGGAAGACAAAATCAAGCATATGCCGGGAGCGATGGCGCCGATTAGTTTGAGCGGCAAACGTGACGTCTCTCCGTTACGTCTGAGGAACAGCAGGTCTTTCAAAGAGTGTTTTTTATGTAGCGGAATAAACAATAACCATCAACAAGTGAACCACAGTTCAGAATATTCTTGACGTCGACCAGCTGTTGCTTTCTTTGCGTATAGACCCTAGACATCAGATTGATTGTGTTACACAAGTTGCTGTCTTGCTGACATACGCGAATAAAAAGCACAAAGATATCCAATCAGCAGGCTGCAAAATTCAAACACAACAATCTACATCAACAGGAAGACCAAAACACAACCACCCTGTGATGTGCCAACGATATTTCATTTCACTGCTCCTGCAAACGATTGGAGTGTCTACAAAGGAGGATCCTGGAGTTCAAACAGAGTACAAGCTCATCATCACATATCTAGAACACAATCGGGTAATATAATCCTCATATTATCATATACCATAAAGGCTACTCTTCGCCTACAGATTACTCTAATGACAGCTCGAATTCAATGCACACTAGGCTACATGAACTATGAAATTACCCTGCATACTAGTGACTTATTAATGCAGTTGTCTCGCCAATGCACTACGCCGTGATAAAACGCTGTTGGCATCCCTCAAACTCCTTGTCCTTCTGTACTCGATTTCTGCATCTGAGCAAGAATGGCCGGGAGGAGATTTCTTCCTTACTTCTATGGGTTTTAGAGATATTTCATCAGTTGTCTTTCTGAAAGGATGACCATCTTTAGCAATACCCTCATCCTCAGACTGATGACCTTTTGTTCCTGCCATGTGAGAGCAGAAACACAATAAGCATTTGTGGAAACAGAAACAAACAGTAGTAGGGGCACAACAAATTTGTTCCTATTAAAATCTGGGTGTAGAAAGAAGCCTACAATATGTATTTAAAGTCAGCAGATTAAATTATTTCATGCAGTAGCAAGAAAAATCTAATGTTACCTTTGAACACATCCAAGCGCAGAACTTTATTTGGAGAATCAATGGCGAGCTGGTTTGCTGATTTCTTTGGACTTGTGCCATCTTTCACGCAGGCGCATGATTTATCCACCTTCTGAACCTCATTAGGCAGATCACTAAATGGGCAGATCTCAGTAGCAGGAGCATTGTTTCCAAATGGTGATATACTGAATGACTCATCAACCACATCTGGTATCCCCACATAAGATTGAGATTGGACAATTTCATCTGCGCTAAACCCAAATGAAGCTCTGTAAGCTTCAATTTCATCGGCATCTTGCTTCTCCATGGATACACTGACCCTCCCACCATTATGTGGAAACGTCTGCTGAGCCTGGTCCAGGTAGAATTGAGCAGATGCCGCTGGCCGAAAGAAATTGCTATCCAGCATATAGTTTCTCGGGGTAGATGAATCCAGCCCAAAAATATTGGTTGGTGAGGTCCTGGCGTACGGTGTGTCACAAGCAGATCTAGAGGTCTTCCATTGTGCAGTAGTTTCTTGCTCAGGAATGGGAGAAGCCCTGAAATACGGTGTGTCGCAGGCAGACCTAGAGGTCTTCCAATGGGCAGGAGGAACCTCTTGCTCAGGTATAGGTGAGGATAGACCAGTCCTCGGAGTTACTGAAGCCGGTGAGATGAGGCTGCTACAAGGGCTTTCAGGGTAAAGTGGGTAAGATGCCTGGAGTCCTGAACCGCCAGAATAGGTTGTTGATAAGAAAGGCATGTTATGCTCCTTGCTGGCAGTTTTGATATCCATAGAAGAAGAAAGAAATCTAGCATATGGGACATCTGGAGAAGAAGGTGTAGTCGCATGAGCTAGCTCAGGTGGTGGGGTCAATGGTGCTGTGGATGGCTCAGTTGTGTAAGTTGAGAAGACAGGTGGCGAGACAAGTTGAGGTTCATTAGCATATGGCCCAACAGCGAACATATTAGACGTTGGACCACCAGGAGAGTTTGCAGATACAGACAAAAAGCAATTCGGTGATTGAGCAGTCGACGGAAGTGCAGAGTTTGAGAAGGATGCTGGTGATGATGGTGGAGCCCAAAGAGATAGATTAGGCATATTTTGGTTTGAACTGGCACCAGATTGGCTACCACTTCCACGCGCATTTGATCCATTCCCATCAGATGTACGTGCTGCAGGAACAATTCTTTTACCGCCCTTCTGCGATCCGAAACATGATAAGCCTGAAAAGCAGCCAGCCCATCTGCTTTGCTGTTTAGAATAGAGAAGCACTGTTAGTCCAAGCAAATAACTTAGCTGTCACTGCAGAAATAAAAAGAACCCGTGCATTACAATGCAGCAAAAGCAAAATCCAACTGAACAAATGTTATACTCATATAAAGCAAAACCCAACTACCATACTTCTGTGATTTCGTGAGGCCACGTCAGCCCCAATTCTTTAGAGCTCACCACATGTTGTCCCTTCTGCTCCCTGTGAAATTGATGAGATGCAACTCTCCATCCATTCATTACCTAATTACTCTATTGATTAAACAATTCAGCTTTCACCAAAAATCATCTTTTCCCATACCCAATACAATCACTGCTCCCACTTCCCTTTAAGGCCAACCAAATTGCACCACTAGCAGCATGCATTGATTTGCCTTCTCCACTTTTATAACAGCTATGCCAACAAGAGTATATATATTGGACTTCTTCAACATCGTCATCACCTTGATCTCCACTCCGAAGGTGCTTGGGAATTCTCTGGCAAGGGCTAATGCTACTACAATGTAGCTTCTAATATAGATATTAATATGGTTATTCATCTTCAGCCACCCAATCCAGTATTTGTGCCAACTTCCTCCTGTGGCTTCCTGCATAGATATTAATATGCTACTACAATGTAGCTGCTCCTGTGGCATGGCACACCATGATCATGGAGGCACTGCCAACTTCCTCCTGACCTATGAGGCTATCCTCTATTGTGTTATTTTCCCTTGGTAAGAAAGATCAATGGAAGTTCATGTTTCCAAGCAACCACATGGTCCTAGGCTATTCTCTAATTGTAGCTTCCTGTGGCCAATTTTTTATTTTATTATGCATGTGATAGTTCAGTAATTAAATAAGTGTTTTCCTAATTATGAATCGGATAATGTTTGACTGATATCTATACGATGCTGCAGTCTGTATACTCAAAGAGTGGGAAGAGCTTCACTGAATTTGTCTAAATTGTTGTAATAGAGTATTGTATACAGTGATGTTCACTTCTCAAATGACAAAACATGATTAAGGATTCTCATGAATTTCTTGCACACACGGTTACTTCAAAAAGAGGTACCATTTTTTTTTCATATATCGTTCCACTGTAGATTCAAATGTATATGTATTTTCTTTCATAGCTTTACAATTTATCAAATCATAAGTCCTCTTCCTTTATAGCTTCATAAATTTTCCGCAGCAACGCGCAGGGTATCATCTAGTTATCTGATAGAAGCAACCAAGCATATATATAGTACTGAAGCCAAATTATTGTTGGTAAAGATTAGGGATCCAAACGGCTCGGGCCATGCCGCAAACCCATGAGATAAGAGACAAGGGAGTGCGATAGCGAAGGTTGAAAGGAGGAGAGACGGAGAAAGCAACTGATGAGCTCAGGCGTGAGCATGGACACGCTCACCGGCCACCGCCATCCTCCACTGCACAATAGCAATCGCGGGTTTGATGTTGTCCTCATCGGAGGCATCACCTGCGCCTGCATTGTTGTGTGCGCTCCGGAACACGAATGGGACGCTCATGAGGAGCCCGGACGGCCTTGCGCCAGCACGTCAGAGGAGATTCAGGAACCAAGAAGAAAGAAGAAGAAGAAGAAGAAGAAGAAGAAGAAGAAGAAGAAGAAGAAGAAGACGGAGCGGACACGCAAGTGCCTTCTGGAATCTGAGGAGGAGCTGCCCTCTCTCAGCTCATACACAGATCCCCCAGCCATTCTCTCGTCTCTCCTCTCTCGCCGTTCTTCTGGCTGCGGCGCTATGCGGGCACTATGCGGGCTGCCGCGAGGCCCGCAAAAAACATGTGGCGCTGTGATCTGCACGCGAGCTCCCCCGCGGCTGCTGTGGACGCCGGGCGGGCTGACCGCCGCCGCGCCATTTGCAAGCCTAGTAAAGATGCCCAGTTTCAAGATGCAACCACGGCAGGGCAGGGCAGGGGCGGATCTAGTAAAGGGACATGGGTGAACACATGCACACCCAATAATTTTGCCAAAAAAAAAAAAGAGAGAGAGTAGGCATCAAAGAGCAAAATATCTTGAGGCTAGATTTTGAGAACTCAATTTTTTTAAAAAAATAAATGCGAACTCGGTTTCTCTTTCACAGAGCAGACGGGAAAGAGAGGAGTGGGAATACCTGGTGGGCGCTCATCGCCGACGAAGAGGTAGGCAAAGGTGAGAGCCTCACCACCTGGGGTAGGGGTGCGGCGGCGGTAGTCCACTCACCACCCAGTCGTCGCAGACAGAGAGGGAGGGAGAGAGGGAGCGAGCGCACGCGGTGTCGGCGGCGAACGGAGAAGGGAACGCGAG
The DNA here is from genome assembly GCA_038502445.1 of Eremochloa ophiuroides. Taxonomy (NCBI): domain Eukaryota; kingdom Viridiplantae; phylum Streptophyta; class Magnoliopsida; order Poales; family Poaceae; genus Eremochloa; species Eremochloa ophiuroides. Next base: position 42,091 of record JAHLJS010000215.1, read on the forward strand.
GAGTGAAGCGACGGAGGTGGAGGAAGGTTGGGATCGAGATTTTCTTTTTTCTTTTTTAATTTTTGCTATGGTTCGAAGCTGGTGTATAAGGCCAGCGTTTGGATCCCCTTCTCTCTGAACTGCCGACCTTACTTAAGAGAGCATGCTGATCAGTGATCACGGATTATCTAACTTACTAGTAAAAGGACACGCCCTCGCGCGTGAGTGCAAATAAAATAGGTTCCATACAGCGGTGATGTATATATTTAGTCTTACAAATTCATGCCTATATACTTAGAGCATGTCTATATTATATATGGCAGCGCCATCACGCGCATAGGCAAGAAAAGTATGGCCCATATAAATGGTGAATATATACTTAGATTCATAGTCTGCAGTTTAGGACAAATATTGTATATAGATATATACATAGTTCATTACATTATCTAAGAAGCATTTTTGTAGAAGCTATTAAGTAAGAAGCTGGGGCTCAGCAGCAAAGCATTCTTTTTAGCCGGTGTAGATTCGCAGATGTCGGAACTGACTAAACGATGAAGCACGTTGCTCTGCCTCCAAACTATAGCAACATGAGAATACTATTATGAGTGCAGTGATTAAGAGAAGCATGCAGAGGAGGAAGCTAACAATTTTCAAATGTTAAAAAAATCTGGACTATGGAGAAGACTTTGCTTTGGGCGAGAGAGGACAAAGCTGTAAATATTTGTTTGGATGGGCTAGATAAAACCGTTTGGATGCATGTTTGCTGCTGAAGATAGGTACTTTCTTGTAGTGTAAAGAATGAAGGCGGCAAAACATTAGAGATTGCCAGTAGAAAGCAAATCTGAAGGTACAGGCAATGGCGGTGAAGCATGAGCCATCACAGGTAAGACTTACCTATTTTGGCTGACGTGGTAAGGAGGTCCGCCATCCGCTACTCTTTTTTTTGCTGTCTGGAATCTTCTTTCTTTGATCTGCATGGTGCAGAATTGTTCTGGCAAACATATTAATTCAGCTGTCATTTTCTATATAATTTATTCAGGCATTTTTTTAGTAAACAGCTATTGTAACTTACTTTTTGATAGGGATTCTGATGCAGGCACTATTTTTGGTTCGAATGTTTCGCTGTCTGTTTGTCTCTGCATGGCAATAAGATAATGTGCATAGGGCTAAAATTTGATGGAAATCCATGATGCGAACTCATAGTTCTTCAACCGAAGTCTAAAAGGAAATGAGATGCACCTATGCTAATCTGCAGCAATAAAAGTGTAACAGAATATTAAAGGAATTAAAGGGAAGGATAAGATGCCGATATGAATCGGGAGCAGTCTAACGTTTGCCTACGCAGGTAGGAGAGTATCACAAACATAAAACATTTGAAGGCAAATATTACCATCAGCCACAGCAGGAGCTGCGAAACAAATAGAAGAGATCAAGATAGAAAGGAAAACGAAGCAAAGGGAATTACAGCCACAACGAAATTGTTCGACAAGAACAGTAACAAAGGAAGGAAGCCAATCTTTTTATATAGCTGTTGGACATGAAGAGAAAAAACGGAATACCCTGATATTGCAATTCATGAAGATAGAGTAGCCAGGTAGTAACCAGAACTGACCAGGCAAACGGTGTTTGGCACTGATCCGATAACAGAATGTCCTTCAATAGGGTAATAAACAGAAATTACATATATAGTTATAGTAGCAGAACATAGAAGTAAAGTACACCAGGTTCTCCAATGCCCTTAAATACAATCATGCAACAATATTCTTGGGTTCCGAATCTAGCAGAAGGGGAGGAATGAAAGTGAGAGGAGTGTCTTTAACAGTCATAAAAAGATAAAAAGGTAATAATTAAGTATCAACTATTGCACTTCAAATACATAGGCTGAATAGTTTATCTATAGATTACTAAAGCCATCACTATCCAAATAAGCTATGACCATCCAAACCTTGACGTTACCTGAATTCCTTTGTTCTAACATAGTTGGACATATCGTTTTTCTACAGTACAGCCACAAAAAGAACATCACATCTTAATAAGTTGACTGATTCTATATAGCCATGGAAGTATATGAATAAAGGACCAGATCATAGAGGAACTCACCAAACCTTATGCCCCAGGATAAGTGCACAGCAGAAACTCTGCTCCAAATGTTTCAGACCTGTAATAAAGTGGATTTGCAAATGAAAGGACCGAATCGATGCCTAGAGGGGGGGGTGAATAGGCTCTTCAAAAGTTAGACAAAGGTTAGTAAACAAACTGCACCCCGACAAAACCGGCTAGACCGGCTCCTCAACCCGGCTGGGCCGGCTAACCCGGCTTGGCCGGGTTTCACGACTTTGCCCAGAGGTTCCCCGGAACTTCCGGGTTGCGTTGGAACTTCCGGTATGATCCGGAACTTCCGACCTGCACAGCTGAATAACGATGTTCGAACCGTTTCTTCTCTTCACTAAGATTACAACTCGACTTGTAGAGCTTATGTAAGTGTATGGACAAATCCAAACACCTCCTGCAAACACAAACCACAACAACCGAGTAGCACAAGTGGAATATGGAAGTAAATGTGTGATGAATGAGCAAATGGTGAGGCAAACCAAGAGAAGACATGAGGATTTGTTTGACCGAAGTTCGGCACACCCTAAGGTGTCCTACTCTCCGTTGTGGAAGCCGGTGAGGACCCAACCAAGGTCAACTCGTGGCCGGACACGAAACGGTCTCTTTCCACCTTCTTCACTAAGGAGCTTTCTTTCCTTTTTCAGCGGGGAAGCAACGCTTACAACAATGGCCACCAAGGCAGCCTACAACACCCCACAGGTGCTCGTCGGTGACGCCTTGCCACCACGGAGTCGAAACTCCAAGCGGAAGAACGCAATGAACTAGAGAATCTTTGACTTGCTCAAGTGCTCAAGAATGGGATTGCTCACACAAACTCTTTGGATCACTCTTACCACAAAGACAAATCTCTCAAGGCTCAAGCTCACTCACTAATCACGGATTAGGAAGTTGTAATCTTTTCACTCACAAAGAGAGAGTAGAGAGAGCAAGAGGGCTTTTCTGGTCATGGATGGGTATTAGGAGAATCAACAACCTTGGAAGAGGGAGTGGGAGAGGTATTTATAGCCTCCTCTCCAAAACTAGCCGTTGGGGCTGAATCGACAAACCTGGCCTAGCCGGGTTGGGAACCCGGCCTGGCCGTGTTGGCCAGTTCAAAGTCCAACTAGCCGTTGGAGAGGCGGCCTGGCCGGTTTTGCTACCCGGCCTGGCTGGGTTGGGCTGCCCAGCCAGCTGCCTCTCTCACTTTCTCCCTTTTCTCTCAACCTCTTTTCTCTCTAATTTTTGTCCTTGAGCAATGTCACTTGTCTCCAATACTTTAGTGATGCGACTCTCCAAGAGGGGCAAACACAAATACAACTCACACAAATTTTGTTTTGTCCTTCACTTGAGTTGTTCTTGATCTTCAAATATTTTGCCGCTTTGAACTTTGAATTGTTGAGAGCTTCATCACTTTATCTTCATGATCCTTTCGTCTTGAGCATGTGACTTGTGTCGAATCCAAGTCATTTTTGAACATTTGATTGATCTTCCACATTGACAATCACCACTTGCATGGCTAACTTCAAATTGGCTTCTTCTTCACCCTAGCTAGGTCCCTCAGTCACGAAGTCGTCACTTGCCCTTCACCTTTCGCTTAGTCCCTCGAAGTTGCCCACTTGTCATTAACACCACATCAAGATTTATGTGCATTGCCCATGCTTCACATCATGCTTTGAATACCATTTCAATTGTATAATTGTTGTCTTTTGCTTCACCTAGATTGTTTCCAATCATCAATATAAGCTAGACAACCGAAGATTTGCAATCTCATATGGATTTAGAATAGTTCAACCATCAATGTGCACCTGTAAATAAATACCTGAAAATCTCACAATGTTCATTAGTCCTTTAATCGTGTTGTTATTAATCACAAAAACACTTAGGGATCCTAAATGCTCTTTCAGCAAAAAAAAAGAGCGGAAGAGAGATAGATAGGAATGAATACATAACTAGGCAATGGGCTGTGCTCGGTAGTAGAACAACTAAGAAACTATGTGAAGTAAAGACATCATCGAGTGGTAAGGAAATCTAATAACCAGGCAAAAAGGCAAAGCACTGTAGTAAGGGAATGGAATATTAATTAATAGCTACAATAAACTCAGTTAAATATACTTTTGAAGACAATACAAATAAGGAAGAAGGAGAACAAATCTATAAGCTGATGCCAAACATTTCAGGTACCAGCACTGCTCTGATGAGAATCCCTAGGAAAATTTATAGAGAAGAGTCTCGGACTTGTACCTTCACTATTCTTTGACCGAAAAGCGGAACACACTGGCATAACAAAATGAGGCACCTACCAATCTGAATGTTAGGTTTGGATCCTATTTATTTTTGGATCACAAAAATAATAGGAAGGCGAAAATACACCAGTGACAGTTAGTTGCAAAGGTGAAGCAGCTGGAGCATGTAAGCAGAACAAAATTGTGGTAGTAAAAGAAAACGAAACACCAGTAAGAAGCTGATAAAGAAAGGCAAGATTAAGTACCAAGAAGAGCGCTAAAGCAGTACTTCAGGGCTGGCGTAGCCAACAGCTTACATGTCCGGATTGGTTAAAAAAAGGTAAAAATGGTCGATGTGCTGATTATCTGCCCTCTATGTAACTGCACTCCCTCTTGTATTAATTTCTATGCATGAACTTAAAAGCTCTATCTGATGGTTGCTATGTGCCAATTAGCTGACACTCAAAATGAAAAGGGCAAACTGATGGGAGAAGTTGGCAAATTAGAGCCAGGTGCTGGTTCGGTATTGTAATAAGATAGACGAAGAACCCAAATATAGAAAGGCCAGTAGTTTACTCAAAAAATAGCTGCATGAATATATATTGTACACAACTATTGTACCAGTATTCTAAATTTTTGGTTAACCTGTAGTAACCAATTTTGTATCAAACTGTCATCTTTTATCGAATTTACTAATAGCTTGACACTTGCATTGGTACAAGGGAAATAACTTACAATGACATGGACTACAAACAACTGATCCACCTAGTACCAGCAATCTGTTCTTTCAGTAATAGCACCATAGCCTTGCAATCACAACCAAAACTAAAATACTCATCATACAAACACATGAGCATGAGCATGCATAATATACTATAGAACAAAAAAAAAATCTCCTATAGCTCCTGTTCAAGATTAGTTCATATTAAAATGATACCTGCTGAGGTAGGTCACACCCTGACATTATATGTGATGAGAACAAGCAAGGTTACTGACAATGCTATTATCGGGAAATAGGGACGTGTGCTCAGAATCAAGAATGTATAATCTAATGTCACAAGCCATTGATCATAGACAACAATCATAGGTCGTGTCTGAAGAAGAATATATGTATGACTTTGTGGGCAATAAAAAGTTGAGACAGGCAATGGTCATAAGTAAGTATGAGTGCAAAACCAAAGGCAATGATCAGATCAGGCAAAAGTAAAAACCATCAGAGGCAATGACACCAAAATCAGAAGCTCTCAATCTCAGTTCGGGATCCCATGAGTCGAGAGCATCGACATCAGGTAGAAGAAGGTGCAGCATTCAATCGGAGATACTGCCCCGATTTGTATGTACTGCACAAGAGGCAAAATCTCTCGCCGCCTCGCTGTCCACCATCTGTGCACAGCACCACCTCAGATTTCGTAACTAAGAGGCAACTGCAATAAACTGTACATTCCATCGGTGGCTGTAGAGCACTGAGTACACAAAATAGAGTAGATACAATAGGAGGGGAGAATCGAATCAACCAATTGACTATTACCTCAGTTAACACTGACAAAGCAGAAAGGTTTCAAAGCACACAAAAATAGAATATGTACAAAGAGACGAAAAAAAATCAAAGCACCCGGCTGACCATTGCCGCAGTTATCATGGAAGAGGCATAAAGAGGTGCAAAAAAAAAAAATAGAATCAGCAGCGGTCATGGTGACTGTGTGAGGTAGCAACATAGTAGGGTGATGTAAAAGGATCCATGGGAAAAAACGAAACCAAGTAAACCAAGTAATCGACCATCACCTCAGCTGCCATCGAAAAAAACCGGTACAAAGAGATGGAAAAAATACAACCAATATTGCCCCTGATCGTTATCTCAGCAATGGAGAGTAATCCCAAGCGACACGGACACCCTTAATGAATCTGAGGTGAATGACCACCGCATCGAAAACATTTATTCTGTATTCATCACAGCATTACCCTATTCCCTCAAATTAATCTAGCAACAAGATGAAAGCGCACTCATCATTGCACACCTACATCATGAGCATCGCGGCGGACTGAAGAAAAATTGAGATAGATGGCCTGAACAGTAAACAAAAAACAGCACGCAGAGGAATCCAGAAACCGCCAATCGAAACGATCGGATGGCCAGAACTTCTGCGGGTGACGTGTACCGGGGAGAAATCATGGGCAGAACTGTTCTGGGTGAGTGTACACGACAGAAATCATGGGAAAATCTTGCTTTTCTAGGGGGTCAAATGCCACAAAATCGTGAGCACCGCAGGCGTACAAAGAAATTAAACAAATTTTTGTAGGGCTAAATCGACCGCGGCTTATTAGATCGCGTCCAAATCGCGGAAGCAATGGCACCACACATAGCAGATTCACTGCATTGAATCCTACATAGAGTAAGAAGAGGAGGGTGGAGGGAGAGAGAGAGAGAGAGAGAGAGGGAGCAAACCAGCGACCGGATGGATCGAGGAGGAGCCCTGCGTACGGCGTGCAGGAAGCCACACAGGGGAAGTGGGGGAACGGCCGGCGGCCGCGGCCACCGGCGTGGGGCCGTGCGGCCTACGCGGTGCGTGCGACACGGGGGATCTGCCTCCGAGCCGAGGGTCCGGGGCAGCGACGGCCAGACCGCTGCACCGACACGTGGAGGGAGAGGGAGAGAGGAAGAGGAGGTGGGAAGGGAGAGGATGGAGACGGGAGGCGCGGCGTGGCGGCGCGGGACGAGAAGCGAGGGAGAGGGAGGCGGTGAGAGATGAGACGAGGTGTAAGGACCGTATAGGCTAGAGGGGGGTGAATAGCCTATTAAAAATTCTAGCAAAATACTAAACCACACGTTAGTAGATAAGCAAGCGAGACAAAGCGCTAGCTCTAGACTATTCTATGCAAGCCACCTATCACAATATTCTACTTACAAATATATGCACTCAATACGCAAGAAGCCAACTCCTCCGAACCTAAGGAGATGGCATCTCAACAAGTAGTAAGCGCAAGGAAGAGAGATCGAGAGGATTATACCGATGGGCTTGATTGAAGTGAAGTCCGCACGCCGTGAAGACCAATCACCGGGAGATATCCAGTATGAAAACCAAATGATCAAACCCAATAGAATACAAGAAAGCCAAAAGTCCACTCGATGGTGGAGAAGACAAGGAACACTCGATTTTTTTACCGAGGTTCACGTGATCGCCGTCACGCTACTCCTCGTTGTGGCACCAGTCTTCCTTGGTGGATTGCGAGCTAGGCTTCACACGCCAATCCCTCACCGGGGGCCGCTCACCAACACAAGAGAAGTGGCTATCAACCACGAGCAATTCACAAGAGTTGGTTTTGGCACTCTGTCGAGGATAATCACAAAACCTCTTACAATCAATCACCTCGGTGTGGGTTTGAACAAGCACCAATCAACCTCACACCAGAATCACCTCCGATCCGCTAGGGACACGGCAATGCCCCAAGAGAATAAGAACTCAGCCTTGGCTTGCTCTCAAGTGCTCTAGAATGCAGATCACTAAGCAATGATGCACTTGAAGATCACTCAACTCAAATGGATGAACAAGAGATGATCAAATGAGTGAGTGGGAGGCTTAGGATGCTCACAAAGAGTATGCAAATGATTCAAGTGTGCAAGAGTGTCACCAAGTGATCAGGAAAGGAGTATAAATACCCCTAAGTGCAATCCTAGCCGTTACCCACTGAAAACAGCCGTTAACACGTTTTTCGGGGCGTCAGACCGACCGTCGGACCGACAGCGTTGGACCAAGCGATATTGTTCGACGCTCTGGATTCTCGCCACGTGTCAGCTGGAGTTTAACGTCGATCGTTCGATCTCAACGGTCGACTTTGCGCCAGATTCTTACATCGTCGGACTGGGGGCGTCGGACTAAAACTCTCGGTCTGACGTCCTATTCCCAGTACACTGCGCGCGTACCGTCGGACGTTTGCGCAGGGGACATTGGACTAACGAACTCGAGAGTCCGACGTTTCCAGAGAGGTCCAGAAACACTAAAACTGCGTCGGACTCCGTCCGACGCTTGCCGTCGGACTAAGCTCCAGCGTCCGACGCTCTCAGATTGTGCCACGCGTCACACCTCGCACTGTTATACCATCGGACTGTTGATCTCAACGGTCCCACGCTCGTAAAACGAGCGTCCGACGCTCGCCATTTGCTAGAACTAGGGTTAGGCGTCGGACTCTACTCAATGGTCCGACGCTGCCCCTCTACACAGTCCGACGCTCACTTCTCAGCGTTTTTCAAGTCTATTTCTCACCCCTTACTTCTATGTGCTAACACTCAAGGTCTTCAACACTTGTGCACAGTGTGTTAGCATTTTCAAAACATTTTTCAAGGGTTTTCAAAGATGTTCTCTAGGTTGGTTAGATCAATGCACATGAGATGCAACCTAGAGCACTTGAAAGTAATCCAACACTCGTTCTCCCCTTAATAGTCGGCTATCTATCCTAAATGTGAACACACCCACAAGGTGTCTTGTTCACCAAAAGGAAAACCTATTTGGATTATACCTTTGCCTTCTCACTTGATCACCTTTACTCCTTCCATGATTAAGCCTTCCTTTAGTCATCACCATTTTTCTTTAGGCTTCACACCATAGATTGACCAACCTAAAACCTTGCCATCACTAGCATTCTAGGTTAGCCCTTAGGATGTCACTAATTATCAAAACCAAATTAGGGCTTTCAATCTCCCCCTTTTTGGTAATTGATGACATCCCTTACAAAGATAAGAGTTAAGTTTGTTTTTGAACTTGTGAGCTTGTCCGAATAAGATTGTCATGTTTTTGGAAAGGACAAACAACACAAATTCGGTTTGGTGGCTATTTAGCTCCTCCTATATATGTGCATGAGTTTGGATTTGAAAGCTTTGCACATATGCATATATAAAGAGTAAATTTCCACCAAGATGTGCTAGAATGGTTAGGATAAACCTTTGAAGCGTGATACCGATTGAAAATTTTATATCGAAGTTGCGGAAATCTCCATCCTTAGCACTTTTGATGACTAGATGATCACAAAACTTGAGCATACCGTGAGATCAACATTATAGACAATGCTCAAGAACTACTTGTAAGACCACTTGTAAAGTACATGATCATCTAACTACCACCTAAGCATACTAGTTATCAAGACATCAAACAATTCTATACTAGCATACTCCACCCAAGAACATGGCAATAGAATGTAAAAACATATGCAAGTGCATCAAACATATGTGAGTGCACATTCCAAATGCAACAACCAAGTTCATGAGTTTGCTCCCCCTTAAGGTGAGCTTATCTTAAGTAAAGGTTATGATTCAAAATTTTTGATCCCTTTACTTTGGCCTATTGCTCTCCCATCATTGGCCTAATGATGGTTCATTGCGAAGCTCAAGTTCTCTCTCCCTTAGTCATTTTATCTTTGTGCTTTCTCCCCCTTGGCATCAAGTACCACAAAAGGGTCAAGTTAATGGAATGAGAGACCTTTGTAGTCAAATTTTGGTTCAATGTAGCAAATGTGTACAAGTGTCTTAACTTGGTTTGAAACAAAGACAAGCTTCTTCACGCCACTTGGGGTTATCTTGCCTATGTTGAGTTAAGCACTTAGTTACTCATTTAATCTAAATTCATCACTATGTTTGCATCCCCATGAACAAGTTATATGCCATCACTAGATCAAGCAATCAACCAAGCAATAGTGATGCCATATGGACTTCAAAACCACTTTAGCTTTCAATGAATGACCTAGAGAGAACAAAATCATGTCTATATGATCTAGCAAGTCCTAGCAAAGTATGAATGCACATATCAAATAATGATACCTTTGCCTTGTTTGGAGAATAGACATGTCATAAAATTTTCATGAAGTGCATCAACACATGTTGGAGTAGTCAAGTATGTTCAACTCATTCCTTAGCTTGCAAAATCTAGCTTCATCAAGTGGCTTGGTGAATATGTCGGCTAGTTGATCTTCGGTGCCTACACTTGTGATTGCAATATCTCCTTTTGCTTGGTGATCTCTTATGAAATGGTGCCTCACATCTATGTGTTTGGTTCTTGAATGTTGCACCGGATTGGTTGTGATCTTCACCGCACTTTCATTGTCACAAAGCAATGGAACCTTGTTGAATTTCAATCCATAGTCCTTCAAGGTTTGTCTCATCCAAAGCAATTATGCACAACAACTTTCCGCACTAATGTATTCGGCTTCGGCGGTAGAAAGTGCAACACTATTTTGCTTTTTTGGATGACCATGAAACTAGTGACCTTCCCAAGAGTTGACATGTACCGGAAATGCTCTTTCTATCAATTTTGCAACCGGCATAGTCCGCATCCGCATAACCTATCAATGTGAAGTTGGAGCCCTTGGGATACCACAAACCAATGTTAGGTGTGCTCTTTAAGTACCTCACTATTCTTTTAGTTGCCTTCAAATGACTTTCTCTTGGAGAGGCTTGATATCTTGCGCACATGCACACACTAAACATCACATCCGGCCTAGAAGCGGTCACATAAAGTAGACTACCAATCATTGACCGATATTGCTTTTGATCAACTAATTCACTTTCTACATCCGGTTCCAAGCTTTCACTAGTGCCCATTGGTGTTGAGATTGCTTTTGCATTTTGCAATCCAAACTTCTTCACCATGTCCTTGATATACTTGCTTTGACTTACAAATGTGCCATTCTTCAATTGCTTGATTTGGAGTCCAAGAAAGTAGCTAAGTTCACCTACCATGAACATTTCAAACTCTTTGGCCATCATTTCTCCAAACCCCTCACAAAATGCTTGACTTGTTGATCCGAAAATGATATCATCACATAGATTTGCATGATGAACAAGTCATTCCCGATCTTCTTAGTGAAGAGAGTGGTGTCAACTTTTCCCATCTTGAACCCTTTAGAGAGTAGGAAGTCCCTCAACCTCTCATACCATGCTCTTGGTGCTTGTTTCAAGCCATAGAGAGCCTTCTTGAGCTTGTATACATGGTCGGGCTTCTTATCGTCTTCAAAACCGGGAGGTTGCTCAACATAGACTAACTCATTTATGTATCCATTCAAGAATGCACTTTTGATATCCATTTGATAGAGCTTGATATCATGAGCACATGCATATGCCAATAAGATCCGGATTGCTTCCAATCTTGCCACCGGTGCATAGGTTTCTCCAAAGTCTAAGCCTTCAATTTGAGTGTAACCTTGTGCAACCAATTTAGCTTTGTTCCTCACAACAATCCCATCTTGATCTTGCTTGTTCCGAAAGACCCACTTAGTGCCAATCACATTGTGTTTACTTGGTCTTGGAACTAATTCCCATACTTGATTTCTCTCAAAATTATTGAGCTCTTCATGCATAGCATTTATCCAATCCTCATCTTTGAGTACCTTCTCAATGTTGGTAGGCTCCTCTTGCGAGATAAATAAATAGTGCTCATAAAATGAAGCCACTCTTGACCTTGTTTGTACACCTCTACTAATATCACCAACAATATGATCTAGAGGATGATCTCTTGCAATGTGAGTTGGTTGGAGAATATGAGATGAACTAGTATCTTGGACTTGGTCTTGATCTTGATCATGAGCTTGAGCTTGAGGTTCACTTGAGCTTGCTTGATTTGCATCATCTTCCACTTGTTCAATAGGAGGGATGACTTCATCATCATTATCTTCAATTTGTCTTGGTCTAATGTCAACAATGTCCATGTTGTTCATAGCATCAACTAATTGAGGTCCTCTTACATCATCTAGATTATCCTTCTCTTCTTGAGACCCATTGGTTTCATCAAACTCAACATCATGGACTTCTTCAACTATCCCATGTGCCAAGTTCCATACTCTATATGTTTTGCTTGAAGTTGAATACCGAAGAAGAAATCCTTCATCACACTTCTTCTCAAATTTACCCAAACGAGTGCCCTTCTTTAAGATATAGCATTTGTAACCAAACACTCTAAAATAAGCAATTTTGGGTTTTCTTCCATTCAAGAGCTCATAGGGTGTCTTCTTCAACATTGGATGACAATATAGACGGTTGCTAGTGTAGCAAGCCGTATTGATAGCTTCCGCCCAAAATTCATCACTAGCATTGTATTCACTTAGCATGGTTCTTGCCATATCAATAAGAGTTCTATTCTTTCTTTCGACAAGACCATTTAATTGAGGAGTGTACTTTGCCAAGAATTGATGCTTGATTCCTAGATCATCACAAAACTCATCAACTCTTGTATTCTTGAATTCACTTCCATTATTACTCCTAACTTGGTTCACCCTTGTATCAAACTCATTTTTCACTTCTCTTGATGAAAAACTTAAAGATTCCATACACTTCACTTTTGTCAACTAGAAAGAAGACCTAAGTGTATCTTGAGAAGTCATCAACTATCACAAAGCCATACTTTCTTCCTCCAATACTTGCATAAGTGGTTGGACCAAACAAATCCATATGCAATAGCTCAAGTGGACTAGATGTACTCATCATGCCTTTCTTAGGGTGTGTGCTCCCAACTTGCTTTCCAAATTGACAAGAACTACACAACCTATCCTTCTCAAAGTGTACATCCTTCAAGCCTCTAACCATGTCATGCTTGACCAATCTACCAAATTGCTTCATCCCAATATGTCCAAGTCTTCTATGCCACAACCAACCAAGACTTGACTTTGAGATCAAACATAAAGAAAGCTTTGCTTCACTATCATTGAAATCCACCAAGTATAGGTTCCCATATCTAAAGCCCTTGAAGATTAAGTTGGAACCATCCACACTAACAATCTCAACATCATCAATACCAAAGATGCACTTGAAACCAAGATTACATAGTTGTGCAACAGATAATAAGTTGAAATTGAGAGATTCAACTAGCAACACATTTGATATGCTCATATCATTTGAGATAACAATCTTGCCTAATCCTTTCACCTTGCCTTTTCCATTGTCACCAAATGTGATAGAATCAAACTCTTGACTACCATTTGTGTTGATAGAATTGAACATATTAGACTCTCCGGTCATGTGTTGAGTGCATCCATTATTAAGCACCCAATGTCTTTCTCCGGCTTTATAATTGACCTACAAAGAATAGATCAATTGGTTTTACGTACCCAAGCATTCTTGGGTTCTTGAGGTTAGTGACCAAAGACTTAGGCACCCAAATAGATCTCATCCGTGTGTTGCCTCTTGGTGTACCAATATACTTGGCTTTAACACCCTTCACTCCCTTGATGAGCATGTAACAAGAATCAAGGCGAATTGAAGTCGCACTAGCAAATTTGACTTGCTTGATTTTGTTGGCCATGCAATATTGCTCATTGTGCCCTACTTGCTTGCATCTTTGGCAATACCTACCATTACTCCTCACAAAGCTAGCTTTGAGAGTCACAAAAGTGGCCTTGCCTTTTTTGGAGGTATAGCCTAGTCCCTCCTTAGAGTGACTAAATCTTTGGCTACCCAAGCACTTTAACAAGCGGGCATCCCCACCATAGGTATTGCCTAAGGCACGGGTGAGCTTGTTGACCTCCTCCTTGAGGTTTTTGATTTCTACCACAAGTGAGGACTTAGAGTCATCAACATTAGGTGAAATAGGAGTGGTGGAGTTGCAAGAAGGGTTAGTAACAACAGTAGTAGAAGAAGGAATTGACATGTCACTAAGGATATCACATGATGAACCCATGTCACATATCTTGATGGATTCCCTCTTCTCATTTTCGACCACTAGAGAGGAATGAGCTTTCTCTACCTTAGAGTGAGCAGCCTTGAGGTTCTCATGGGCTTCCATTAGCCTCTCATGAGACTTCAAGAGCTCATCAAAAGATTGCTCAATGGCTAACTTGCCTTTGCGCAATTCTTTGCACTCCTTTCTCTTGGCTTCAATGTAAGTATTGGCATCATCAAGCATGGACATAAGCTCATCACATGATAGCTCCTCCTCATCACTCTCATCATCGGATTGTACCTTGGATGGCTTGGCCATCAAGCATGTAGATGGAGTGTCGAAGAGAGATAGCTTGTTGTTGAGAGCAATGCTTGCCATAGCCTTCTTCTTGATGGTCTTGCTCTCATCATCACTATCATCATCATCGGTAGAGGCATCACTGTCATCCCAAGTAACACAATATGATTGCCTCTTCTTCTTCTTCTTGAGAGTCACGCTCTTGTTATTCTTCTTACTCTTCTTCTTATCATCATCACTCTCATTGTCATTGTCACTATTGAGAGGACAATCAACAATGAAGTGATCCAAGCTCTTACACTTGAAGCATCTCCTTGGCTCTTGCTTGTTTTTAGAGATAAACTTCTTCTTGCCTTGACCATAGCCCTTTCTCTTCATGAAACGACCAAACTTGCGTACTATAAGAGCCATGGCCTCATCATCTTCATCATCACTAGAGGTAGATTCTTCTTCTAGCTCAATCATCTTGGCCTTGCCTTTGCTCTTGGAGGGTGTAGCTTTGAGAGCCACACTCTTTTTCTTCTTCTCCTCAACCACCTCTTCATTGTTCATGTCTTGGGTGATGATCTCACCGAGGATTTGGTTGGGCTTCTTAGTAATCAAGTCTTCTCTTGCAAGCAAGGTCTTGATGATTGCAAATCTTGCGGGCAAACACCTCAAGAACTTATGAGAGAAGTCCTTGTCCTTGATGTCCTCACCCAAGCTCTTCAAGTCATTCACTATCACTTGTAGCCGGTTGAATATCTCCGGCACACTTTCATCTTCATTCATCTTGAAAGTACCAAACTTCTCTCTCAACATGTATAACTTGGCATTCTTGACCTCTTATGTGCCCTCATATGTCTCCTCTAACCGCTTCCAAATGTCATGAGCCAAGTCAAAATCCTTGATTTGCTCAAACATATGAGACTCAAGAGCGGTGTAGAGTGCATTGATTGCATGGGCATTGCACTCCATCTTTCTTTTGTCAACATCGGTGGGAGGTTGAGCATTCTCATAATCAATTTTTGTCTCCGTCACCTTTCACACATCGATATGCATGGTCATGAAATGCACTATCATCTTTCTCTTCCAATGATCATAGCTTGTGCCATCAAACTTTGCCGGCTTCCCCAACACATTGGTTTGAGGCATTTTTTACCACAAGGATGTTAAGCCTCAAATGATGGTGACCTCGGCTTCGATACCACTTGTAAGGACCGTATAGGCTAGAGGGGGGTGAATAGCCTATTAAAAATTCTAGCAAAATACTAGACCACACGTTAGTAGATAAGCAAGCGAGACAAAGCGCTAGCTCTAGACTATTCTATGCAAGCCACCTATCATAATATTCTACTTATAAATATATGCACTCAATACGCAAGAAACCAATTCCTCTGAACCTAAGGAGATGGCACCTAAACAAGTAGTAAGCGCAAGGAAGCGAGATCGAGAGGATTATACCGATGGGCTTGATTGAAGTGAAGTCCACACGCCGTGAAGACCAATCACCGGGAGATATCCAATATGAAAACCAAATGATCAAACCCAATAGAATACAAGAAAGACAAAAGTCCACTCGATGGTGGAGAAGACAAGGAACACTCAATTTTTTTACCGAGGTTCACGTGATCGCCGTCACGCTACTCCTCGTTGTGGCACCGGTCTTCCTTGGTGGATTGCGAGCTAGGCTTCACACGCCAATCCCTCACCGGGGGCCGCTCACCAACACAAGAGAAGTGGCTATCAACCACGAGCAATCCACTAGAGTTGGTTTTGGCACTCCGCCGAGGATAACCACAAAACATCTTACAATCAATCACCTCGGTGTGGGCTTGAACAAGCACCAATCAACCTCACACCGGAATCACCTCCGATCCACTAGGGACACGGCAATGCCCTAAGAGAATAAGAACTCAGCCTTGGCTTGCACTCAAGTGCTCTAGAATGCAGATCACTAAGCAATGATGCACTTGAGGATCACTCAACTCAAGTGGATGAACAAGAGATGATCAAATGAGTGAGTGGGAGGCTTAGGATGCTCACAAAGAGCATGCAAATGATTCAAGTGTGCAAGAGTGTCACCAAGTGACCAGGGAAGGAGTATAAATACCCCTAAGTGCAATCCTAGCCGTTACCCACTGAAAAACAGCCGTTAACACGTTTTTCGGGGCGTCGGACCTACAGCGTCCGACGCTCTGGATTCTCGCCACGTGTCAGCTGGAGTTTAACGTCGATCGTTCGATCTCAACGGTCGACTTCGCGCCAGATTCTTACATCGTCGGACTGGGGGTGTCGGACTAAAACTCTCGGTCCGACGCCCTGTTTCCAGTACACTGCGCGTGTACCGTCGGACGTTTGCGCAAGGGACGTCGGACTAACGAACTCGAGAGTCCGACGTTTCCAAAGAGGTCCAGAGAGGCCGTCGGACTAAGTTCCAGCGTTCGACGCTCTCAGATTGTGCCACGCGTCACACCTCGCACTGTTATACAGTCGGACTGTTGATCTCAATGGTCCGACGCTCGTAAAACGAGCGTCCGACGCTCGCCATTTGCCAGAACTAGGGTTAGGCGTCGGACTCTACTCAATGGTCCGACGCTGCCCCTCTACACAGTCCGACGCTTACTTCTCAGCGTTTTTCAAGTCTATTTCTCACCCCTTGCTTCTATGTGCTAACACTCAAGGTCTTTAACACTTGTGCACAGTGTGTTAGAATTTTCAAAACATTTTCCAAGGGTTTTCAAAGATGTTCTCTAGGTTGGTTAGATCAATGCACATGAGATGCAACCTAGAGCACTTGAAAGTAATCCAACACTCGTTCTCCCCTTAATAGTCGGCTATCTATCCTAAATGTGAACACACCCACTAGGTGTCTTGTTCACCAAAAAGAAAACCTATTTGGATTATACCTTTGCCTTCTCACTTGATCACCTTTGCTCCTTCCATGATTAAGCCTTCCTTTAGGTATCACCATTTTTCTTTAGGCTTCACACCATGGATTGACCAACCTAAAACCTTGCCATCACTAGCAATCTAGGTTAGCCCTTAGGATGTCATTAATTATCAAAACCAAACTAGAGCTTTCACGAGGCGAGGAAGAGAAGGGAGATGCTGTGGTGTTGAAACCAACCAGAAGTGGAAGCCGGTAACTGATTAGAAGCCGTAAAAAGTAAAGTAAACAAAGGAATTCACTTCTAATAGAATTCAGCGAAAACAAGCTAGACTATTGGCAGGGGTGATCCGACGGTGGATCTTTTTTAGATGACGTGGACACTGGTTCTCTTTGAGGAGCATTCGCTCCTTTTACATGAGAGATTCACACTTCACTTCGAGATACATACGATGCAAAACAACAGTGTGAAACATTAAATAAAATGCATAGCACAAATTTCAAAGTAGGTTTAAACATTTCAAATAATACATGTTGCAATACATTATTGTCTTACTTAACCTCAATTTTACAGGGTCTCGAGTTTAGGAGAGCTCCATGGAGCTAATTCTTAGAGAGAATCACTCCCTCGCTGCTAAACGCAAAAAAAAAATCATCCAGCTTCTTCGAAAATTCTAAGTGAATCGCTTCTCTATTTTATACAGAGGTAAGGGAGCGAAAAAAAACTGCTTCTCCGGATTCTATCCAGATCCCTTTTGATGGGGATCAGCTGAGAATCAATTGTGTGCTGATCCCCACCCCACTCCCTCCTAGGAATCTAATTAAATCACTCTACTGGAAAATCGAAGAGCAGAGCTGAAAAATTCAGGAGCAGAGCTCTCCTAAACGAGCGCTTAATGTAACAAAAAATTGGTTAAAGTTTAGAGTTACCTTTAGACTACTTATCTAGATATCTCCTGCTTAACCACATCTAATTAACTAGCAAAAATACTCATATGTTACAATATTCATTATTTAGTCATCCTCGCTTTGTACCATCTATTGTTTTGCTCAACACTGTATGACAAAATTATAACAGAGTTCAACTCAATTTAAATTGGTCACTATTATGTATACTTATTGTGAGTTTAAAAAGGTTGATGGCGAGCCACAGGCTCACACATGCGTTGTGAATGCTCTCAGATAACTATTTGTTTTAAACTCAAATCAAGAAGAGCAAGAGTAAAAGAACTACTATTTTCAGTTTATCAAAAATAGTTGGAAACCAAAATTCTCTAGGAAAAGTAACCAGAAGTGTCGATCCTGCCAATACATGGAATAAATAGGAAACTGACTTAAGTGTGTTATATTAAAAAAAGGAAAAATTGCCAAACAAATCATAAGTATCTAGGCTAATATAGGACAATAATATTAGAGATCTAGCTAAAGAAGCTATTGAAGGATATTTTTGAACCTAAATCTCGATGCCCATCAATAAGAAAGGATATAAAAATGTCATTGGAGTTACTCTAAGAGGCGGTGAAACATTTTTTTTGCTTCGCCTGCTTTGGCTTCTCTATGGACTTTTGGTAAGGGCATCAAAGAGTGTTTGAATAGTAGTGTTTGTTGGCGATGCAGGCCCTAAGGTCAAGGTGGATCCTAGGGACCTTAACACAACTCGTGGTCTTACACAAAAATTTAGGCGGGTCTCGCTTCACAAATTTTTTTTTCAACATTCTCTTCTTCATCACACCTCTGTTCCTTGTCATCACCGTCGCACAGTGCCCAGCTTCAATTTTATCAAATTCATCGTTTCCTAACCACTCACCGATTTTACACCATCCAGTAGGATCCGTCTTTGCCGCCATGGTTGGTTGCACCAGGGTTCTCCACTGCTCCCTCTTCTTTCACTTTGTCATGACCATTGTAGAAAGGGGCAAAGAGCTAGCTTCTTGTGTATGAAGTCGACTATATAGAGTTTATGACTTTTTATTTTCTATGTCCTAGACGACCTAAATAGTCAGAGCTATTTGGATTTGTGCTAAATGAGACTTGTAATAATAAAGAAAGACGAGACGCAATCATCATCATCGTTCATTAACTAGAGCGGAGCCCCCACGCTGTGTGTGGGAGGGGGATAGGAGCTTAAAAAAATGGTTAACGGTATAGTACTGTTCATGATGGTTGCTACTGTTCCTTAATGGGTATAGTACTTGTTTCTTACCGGGTATGATACTGTTTCTTAACGGGCGTACTATTGCTTAGCACGTACTGTTCATGGTTGCTACAGTAACAGAGCACTGTTCATGTGCCATGGCAGCGTACTGTCCATGGCATGCAGTTTGGGACACTGTTTAACATGAACAGTGTTTTTGTCACTGACACAGAGTATACAAATAAGGTTAAGGATAGATTCCCGTGGCAAGATGGGGCCAAAGCCAACGTAGTACATGCAGAGTGAGAGTGGTGTGGTCAAAAAGGGCAGCATCTCATGCTCAATTCCTTTCCTTTCGCGAGTGACGATGCCCATCGCCCTGCCCGGCGGGGGTGGTCTCCATGTAACAGCTTATTGCATTGCTGGTAGTAGCGCCTCTTTTGGTTTCGTCCGTCGATAGGGACGCGGCGCTCGTCATAGCTCCCCACCACCGCCACCAGCAATCTTTCTTCTGCACAGACATCATCACATACTCACATGAGACATGGTGATGCAGGTGGGCTGTGGAGCGTGGACACACATACACGCACGAATTGTATAGCCTTCAAATTCAAAACTTTATCAAATTGTTCTTAGCTCACGCGGGTCGGTATTGGGCCGATTATGAATGTATGAAGAGCTCATGTATGAATCCAGCTGGTGAGGGAAAATCTCCGTGTTCCGGCCTTGAAAAGGTTAATGGAACTAAATTGACTTAAAAGAAAATCGAAGCCAGCTGCTATAATTTTACATCGGATGAAGGACAAATCATATTTAGTGCATCAATGGAACACACAGACAAATTGCAGCATTTTGTTTTCCAAGCCCCCAAATCAAATCAAAGACATGGAGCTTTAATTGGTTTAGGTCATAACTCTAACCCATCCTTTTTTTATTAAAAAAATGACATGTATTTCATGACATCCAAACCATATCAATCACGTGCACCGGCTCGCTCAAGATTAAGCATCATGAGATATGGGAGTATATATGCATCAATGTAAAAGTACCGAGAAACGGTTTTCTACTCTTGAGAGCACATGTTCTCACATATGTACCTGTTAGATCTGAATTGAGATGTACATGTACACACATCTCAATGCAGATCGAATCGACATATGCACACACACATCGCAGTGCACACAAATCTCAATGTAATGCATTGAGACGTGTGTGGGTGCATCTCGATTTAAATCTAACAGGTACATGTATAGGAACATGTGCTCTCAAAAGCATATTTTACTTTCCCAGAAGCGCCAACGTTGTTGGTGCCCCTCGAGCATGAGCTTCACCGTGGCGAAGATCCAGAGTCACATCGGACAGTCGAAGGGGGAGGCTAGGCAGGGGTGAAGCTAGACCAAAATGATGGGGGGTGCACCACTTAATCATAACTATAGTGATCCATATGATGTTCAAACAAAATAACATACCTAATGCGTGTACCAATGCGCAACTACTATATTTTAACATCAAAATTCGACTTCTAGCAATAATGATGGGATTTTGATCAAAATATAAGGTAGAGGTAAATGGTAATAACACTCACCATCTAACAAAAAGAAGACAACATTGAGCACTTTAGTGCAGTTATTCATATATATAATTCCAAAATCATGAACAAAATATGCCCCAAAATTCTATGAATGACTGCAACACATCATAAACAAACTTAGAAGTACAACTATCCATTAAAAGTAGATGTGTTGCATTATCTGTCAAAGATTATATTTATGCCATTTTCCTTCCATGGTCATGAAACCATTTCGGAATAAATCTTGAGGTTTTCGTTTATAATACCTATCCATGATTAGGTATCATTCGCAAGCATATCAAAATGTAGATCCACACTGTTGACGGTGGATAACGTCAATTTTTATTAGAACTTTAGACACCAAAGGATACATGAATACACACTAGTCTAGGGTTTTAACCGCCAAGGAAACATCATCACGAGAACACTAGAAGCATCTGGAATACACCCGAAGCACCGGGGCCCGAGACCCACCAGGGTGGGGCCGGCCGGCGCCCCCCCTGCTAGGGTTTCGGCCCATCTTCTGGAGTCTTCTTCCACCGCCTCTATGGAGTCATCACGGCCCTTGTTTCAAGTCGGTTTGATCCTACGGCGCACGTGCATCCTACCGGGCTATAAATAAAGGGGCAGACCCCCCTGGAGGCATCAACCCATCATTCATTCAAGGCATCAAGTCCTCAAGCCATCAAGAGCCTCTTAGTTTATCAAGAGCCTCCTAGTTCATAGTTCTAGCTAGTTAGATTAGAGAGTAGAGGAGTTCTAGTTCTTCAGTGGATCTGGAGCCCCGGCGTCTGTCTGGAGCACGGAGTTCGGTATAATTCTAGTTCTTTCTCTATTATTGCATTCTTCATTATGATTAGGGAAACAGTGTTCTTAATAGTTCATATGTTCTTGATTACAATAATCTTTATCTACTTTGATTATATGTCTAGTATAGTTGGTTTGATCTTATTGAATTCATGTAATTGTTTGTATAGCGTTTATTCACGCGTACGATGGATAGATGATGAATGATATGTAGACGTGGTGTCTAGGTATTTTATTTATCTGCGAGTGCACCCTGATGTGCCGGGTCGTGTGGTAGATCGCGTAGGTAACAGCTGCGTTGAGTCCTCTGTAGTCCACCCCCGTACGTAGGCCAGCAGGCACGGTCGCGAAGTTGCATGATGACTCTGTTTCACATCCTTCCTAGATGATGCCCTTTGCATGTGATTATGATATAGGATTAGTCTAACAATGATTGATAGATGTAATTGCACTAATTAGAGTTATTCATTGATATAGTTATAGAATTACCTTTGATATTTATTCCTTAGTTTATCCATTGGCTAGCTATTACTATGACTAGAGAAGTGCTCTGATGATTATCTTTTATTTATGATGCTTGATCATACTTATCACCTTTATCTTTATTTACCTTGTGACCTCTACCTGTTATGAGTAGAGTAAATGACATCGGTAATGTCCCTTATCCATTGTATACCATCACTATCAATATAATAGATTGTAGTTTATCCTAATCCTTCTCAGTGGTATAAATATAAATCGACAACCTGGTAGAACTCCCTAGGTAAAATGCTACAATGGTATAATTATCTGTCCACTTGCGGAACTGATCTTAGTTTATATTATTTATATTTATTTCTGCCTAGTCACATAGATTAATATATAAAACCTTTATTTATTCTTAGCATTATTAATTAGGGATGACAACCTAATTCTTGCATAAGAATGTTGGTAAAGAAAAGTGGCTAGTTGCTAATGACAAGTTAATTAATTACCATTCATCTTCTAATCTCGCCTCTCGCATTAAAAGTTATATAGTTATATTTGGCGACGTTAGTAGATGTCAACAAGCATTTTTGGCGCCATTGCCGGGGAAGGCACATTAAACTTAGAAAATATTGATAGCATATGTATCCATAATGGATAAGATTGTATTACCGATTGATCTCTAACTCGAACAGGCACACCCCTATTTTTTATCATTTACTTATCTTATGCAGGGTGATGAATGGATGGTTTTTCTCTTCCAAATAATTTCACTGATGATCCAGAGAAACTCCTGAGAAAAAAGAAGTTTGTAGAAGCGAGGGACAATTTCAAGCTACCATCAAAAACACCCATTGCTGCTCAAGCTCATTCATCAAAGGAGCCAGCTCCAATATTAGAACAAGAACACTTAGGAGAAGATTTATCTCCTGTGTTTGAAGACATGGCTAAGAAGACGCTGCGTGAGTTCTCTGCCCCAACAACAGAAAACATCCGGACTGGACCAGTAGTCAACACGGGGGAGAAAGGATTCGAGCTCCAGCCTGCTCTTATCACCATAGTTCAAGTCAGCCAGTTTTGTGGAAAACCTCATGAAGATGCAAGTGCACACTTACAACACTTTCTAGAGATTTGCAACACCTTCACGATTAGAGGAGTACCAAGAGATGCTATTTTACTCCTGTCTTTTGCCATTTTCACTTTTTGGGGAAAGCCAAGCAGTGGTTCTACGCCAACAAAGACAAGAACACTACATGAGACCGATGCTCAACTGCTTTCCTGGTAAAGTTCTTTCCTACAGGCAAGATAAATGCTCTGCGTGGGAAAATCTCAAGTTTTCAACAGTAACATGACGAATCATTCACTGAAGCATGAGAGAGATTCCAAGATTACATTGAAGACTGTCCTCATCATGGGATAGAGGATTGGCTACTATTGCAGACCTTCTACCACGGGCTTATCTCAAACACCCGTGAGTCCATAGATGCTGCAGCTGGAGGAGCTTTCCTGTCACTTAAGCTTCCAGAAGCTCAAACACTTGTTGAGAAGATGGCCTCAAATTCAAGCTGTAATGAAGAACGTACTCAACCTCGTAAGAGAGGAGAAGGCATCCATCATCTGAAGGAGGCTGACATGGTCACTATCAAGTTAGACCTCATCATGAAGAAGCTCGACATAGAGAAGAAGGAAGTCATGCATATCAATGATTCTCGCATGACCTGTGAAGAATGTGGAGATTTCGGGCATTCAGCTGTCAACTGCCCTACGTTGCAAGAGGATGTGAACTTTATCAACAACAACACCTACTATCGTCCTCAACAAAATTAAGGATGAAACCAGCCAAACCAAGGATGGAATCAGCAACCTCGACAAGGTAATTACCAAGGTAACAACCAAGATAATAATTATAATAATCTTCCGCCTTTAAGAGATTTAGTTGCTGGTCAATCTAAATTGTTAGATCAAATATCTAGAAAGGTAGTCTCTAATGATAAAGCTTTAGAAAATATAAATACTAGAATGAATACCTTTGCTTCTGCTATAAAGAATCAGCACAACTTTAATAAAATGTTAGAATCACAATTAGCTCGGCTTGTTGCTGCTGTCCCTCCATTTGAGAAAGGTAAGATTCCGAGCCAGCAGGAGGATTTAGAAACTGCTAACCTTGTTGATATTCACAATACAACACAATACCAAATTGAACCTGCAGATATACAGTGGATAGATCATTCACTACCTGAAAAGATGGGAGACCCTGAAAGACCTGTGATTCCTATCTCTATAGGATGTCACAACTTTCCAGAAGCTATCTGCGATTTCGGCGCAAGTGTCAACATAATGCCCAAGGTAATCTATGAGAAAATTTTAGGTGATCCTTTGTTGTACACAGATATACGTTTGCAGCTTCCAGATCAATCCATTTGCTACCCCGAGGGAGTACTAGAAGAAGCTGTTATCAGAGTGGGGCAATCATATGTCCTAATTGACTTTGTGATCACGGATACTGGAGGAGATGAGAAGGCACCCATTATCTTGGGACGATCATTCTTATGCACAACCAAAGCCATCATCTATGCGGAACACACCAAGATTGTCCTCTCCATCAAAAACAAGAAGGAGAGATTTTCATTCAAGAACCGCATCCTCAAGAATCCAGCAGTCTCGAAGCAATTCCATAAATAAGAAGAGCAACAACAACAACCAGCACCCAAGAAGAAGAACAATAGAAGATGGAGGAAGAACACAATGCTATTAACACAGAAAATGATCATATGCTCCCGAAACCATTTCCAACAAAGAAAGGTGACCCAGGTGTACCAATCATCGAATGGACAATTAGAGACATCACTTTTTCCGACACCATCTGTGACACTGGATCAGGTATCAACGTAATGTCCAAAAAGGTATATGATGAATTATTTGATGATTTACCATTATACCCAACATATATTCAGTTGCAGATGGTAGACCAATCACTGAGATTCCCTGAAGGCGTAGTCAAGGACGTCATGGTAAGAATTCGAAATAAATATATACCCGCAGATTTTCTAGTTCTTGATACGCAGGGAGACGATGAATCGCCTATTCTTTTGGAAAGACCGTTCCTCTACACCGCCAATGCTATCATATACATCGGGTCTGGACAGATCCACTTCAACCTACCCACCGGAAAGGTACACTGTCAATTTAAAACACATCTTAACCATGAGCAGATCAGGAAGCAACGCAACAGGAGGAAACGCCAAGCCCGCCGTCAGGCTACCCAGCCTCACTGTGGATGGGAGGAGTTCCCTGGTAAGATTGTGAAGTATGAAGACTGCTACAAGGAGCAAGAAGAAGCCGTACAAGCACCACGTTGGAGTGAGTGGGAAGCAGAAGCTGAAAGGATGGACCAAATTGCTAAGGCAGAAAAAAAGAGATCCAGGCACAAGTAGAAGAATGGATGAAGAGAGATGAAGAATCAAGAGAAGCTTACAAGGAAGAGCTGGAGCTAGAAAAGAGAGAAGCAGAAGAGACAGAAAAGAGATGGAAGGAGAAGGAAGAAGCACCTGCTACACCACCGTAAAATGGGGAATTGACTAAGGTAACCTCAGACAATGAACCTACTAAGTAAGTACTCTGCTCTATCTAAGTCCTGTCGGTAGACTTTAAATTCCGTACCCTAGCCATAAGGTTAGAATGGTAGTTATCTAATTAATTTAGCATTCATTATTAATTTTGCTTAGCACATTTATTATTACAATCATTTTTGCATATTAAAAATAAAACCAACAAAAATATTTACTGCTTTATTTACTGCATCATAAATATTAAAGCCCCATGTGAATGAACATATGGTAACCCTGTAGGCATATTTACTGTGGTGGCATAAAAATAAAAAAAAAATAATGATCTATATTTACTTTGTTGCATTACGAAAATCCTAAGGCCCATGGAAATAAATATTCCCTGTGGTGACATAAAAAAATTATTATTAGCATGCATACATTTTTTTCTGATTACTGCATAAACTTAGAAAAATCCTAAAAAGATAATCCTGTTAGAATCCTGATAAAATCTTTTAATTAAAATCAACTCAAAGAATAATCAAAGTGCTCATTGGCTGACCGCTAACCCCTTGATAATTCAAGCCTCGAGTTTTGGTTTTCTTGTTGGAGTATAACTATGCAGGAATAATATTATGACTAAGGAGAGTCTATTAATGGCACCCATTAGGACTGCTACTAACCAACTTGTTCTGAAGATCATTCAAACACCAAGTATTGCAGACATCAAGCTTGGGGGAGGAGCATCTCCTAGTTACCTGGTAACTTTATCTATGCGCTTATTAAGTCTACTTTATACAAAATACCAAAAATATGTGGGCACATAAAGGTCCACACTCTTAAAGAAGTTTTCTAATTGGCTAAAGAAGCTTAAACTTCTGCTGAAAATATAAAATCAGTTATTTACCATGGAGTGGTACTAAACCTAACCCCTCTCTATGAGATTTGGTATTTTTATTGGCAATTGAGTTTCATAGGACAACACAAGATCAAGGAGCTAGTCAACCCGATGCCCTTACACTGCCGATACACTGCTCAGAAGGATCACTCAATTTGCAACATCAAAGACCCTGTCAAAAGTCAAGCTTGGGGGAGGGCACCCTCCAATTAAAATCCAGCTAAGTATAAGTTTCCTATCTTATCATTACATTGCTTTTTCGCGTGAGTTAGCTAGTAAGATAAAATTTAAAAAACAAATAAATATCTATCTATATTAAAGTTTGTTTAGAGTCAGGCTAGACTAGAATTAAATTAAAATTGATGAACATTAAAATTTTGTCTTAGAGATGATGAATAGTTGCTCTGTCACAATACTTTTCAAATACCTAGTTGTCAAACTTAAATTCTCCTCAGTTTTAGATATTGTTGTTTTAAACTTAAGAATTTACTCTGAACCTGAAACTTGTGGAGGCATATGTTTGAGCTAAGTCTAGGTGATTGATTGATATGATTCATGAAAGTTGAGCTGCTATTTATCTTATTCCTAGCATTACTAAGTTCTGGAGATTTATTTCGAAAATTTGAAATCTACATGATGAGCTCTTGTATGACAAAGTATGAATTCCTACCAAAGTCATATATGATACATCTAGATAGGAAAACCTTTTGCACATTCATACTGCTTGCTTTGCATTGAGTTTAGTCAACCTTTGTTGTATACCATATGAGAGTCTTGTCATGCTTATAAAACCAAGATCACGTACACGCTTCAGCACATATGCATTATTCCTACCCTGGGAGTAATCGCAGCCATTTCCACTTTCATCAATGTTCATCATGAAAAAGTTTTCTCCCACACTAGGAGTAAACACCCAAATATATAGACCCCATAGGACAGCCCTGTTATAATTGCTCTAAGTTCTTATTATTATCTCTCCAGTTATTTATATTCAAAGGATACATGTGGCTATGCAAAAATATGAAAAGGGAGTAAAAGATAGACAAGTATCCTAGCATTAAAACAATGGGTACTAGGTGCCCGCCTCCCGAATGAAAAAAAGAGAAAGAAAGAGAATAAAGATAGCTCATGTGTTCCTTCAAGTTACAAAGAAGAGTGAATCATTTTCAAAGAGTAAAAGTAGAATTAGGAATAGCCACTAATACCACATATACACCTATCCACCATATTCCATACACATGCACATCTTGGTTTGATTGTATGCCTTGATTCTCTGTGGATCTATTGTTTGACTTTACAACATATGAATTGCAAGTATGCTTAAACCTTGTTATTGCCACTCCTATAAGCTCCACTATAAATCCTTAGTTATAGGAAGGCATAACATTAATGCCTTAAGTGAGATCCACAAATACCATATATACTGAGAGACTTGAGGGTGTCATACAATTAAAGCTCTGAGTTTTATTTTGAAAACTTGCAAAACTCCGGAATATTGGTACTGTGAAGAATTTGCTACATAGTGCATGACTTGATTGTTCTTTCTTTCAATTACTCAAGACTAAGGCAAGAGCTGTAAAGCCCCATAGTTAAAGGTAAAATGGGTAAGTTTAAAAGTTAGAGCAGTTTTGTCTAATCCGGAGGAGAATCTATGTTTGCAGCATGTGTACTTGGTAAGTATGAAAGCATTGTAGCAACTTCTGATCCAATTACATTAGTAATTAGGCTTAGCTTGTTTGCCAAGGGACTGGCAAACAGGTAAGGTTGGGGGTGTTGTTGACGGTGGATAACGTCAACTTTTATTAGAACTTTAGACACCAAAGGATACATCAATACACACTAGTTTAGGGTTTTAACTGACAGTTTCCACGAGTTTTGCATGTTCTGTATTTTTCAGGGGCTATTTCAAAAAAACATAAAAGAAGGGTTAAAGAGCATAATTACCACGTAACTTACCGCCAAGGAAACATCATCACGAGAACACTAGAAGCATCTGGAACACACCCGAAGCACCGGGGCCCGAGACCCACCAGGGTGGGGCCGGCCGGCGCCCCCCTGCTAGGGTTTCGGCTCCATCTTCTGGAGTCTTCTTCCACCGCCTCTATGGAGTCATCTCGGCCCTTGTTTCAAATCGGTTTGATCCTACGGCGCACGTGCATCCTACTGGGCTATAAATAAAGGGGCAGACCCCCCTGGAGGCATCAACCCATCATTCATTCAAGGCATCAAGTCCTCAAGCCATCAAGAGCCTCTTAGTTCATCAAGAGCCTCCTAGTTCATAGTTCTAGCTAGTTAGATTAGAGAGTAGAGGAGTTCTAGTTCTTCAGTGGATCTGGAGCCCCGGCGTCTGTCTGGAGCACGGAGTTCGGTATAATTCTAGTTCTTTCTCTATTATTGCATTCTTCATTATGATTAGGGAAACAGTGTTCTTAATAGTTCATACGTTCTTGATTACAATAATCTTTATCAAATTGTTCTTAGCTCACGCACGAATGGAATTGAAGTTCATGGAGTGTGAATACACGCACGAATTGTATAGCCTTCAAATTCAAAACTTTATCAAATTGTTCTTAGCTCACGCGGGTCGGTATTGGGCCGATTATGAATGTATGAAGAGCTCATGTATGAATCCAGCTGGTGAGGGAAAATCTCCGTGTTCCGGCCTTGAAAAGGTTAATGGAACTAAATTGACTTAAAAGAAAATCAAAGCCAGCTGCTATAATTTTACATCGGATGAAGGACAAATCATATTTAGTGCATCATTGGAACACACAGACAAATTGCAGCATTTTGTTTTCCAAGCCCCCAAATCAAATCAAAGACATGGAGCTTTAATTGGTTTAGGTCATAACTCTAACCCATCCTTTTTTTATTAAAAAAATGACATGCATTTCATGACATCCAAACCATATCAATCACGTGCACCGGCTCGCTCAAGATTAAGCATCATGAGATATGGGAGTATATATGCATCAATGTAAAAGTACCGAGAAACGGTTTTTTACTCTTGAGAGCACATGTTCTCACATATGTACCTGTTAGATCTGAATTGAGATGTACATGTACACACATCTCAATGCAGATCGAATCGACATATGCACACACACATCGCAGTGCACACAAATCTCAATGTAATGCATTGAGACGTGTGTGGGTGCATCTCGATTTAAATCTAACAGGTACATGTATAGGAACATGTGCTCTCAAAAGCATATTTTACTTTCCCAGAAGCGCCAACGTTGTTGGTGCCCCTCGAGCATGAGCTTCACCGTGGCGAAGATCCAGAGTCACATCGGACAGTCGAAGGGGGAGGCTAGGCAGGGGTGAAGCTAGACCAAAATGATGGGGGGTGCACCACTTAATCATAACTATAGTGATCCATATGATGTTCAAACAAAATAACATACCTAATGCGTGTACCAATGCGCAACTACTATATTTTAACATCAAAATTCGACTTCTAGCAATAATGATGGGATTTTGATCAAAATATAAGGTAGAGGTAAATGGTAATAACACTCACCATCTAACAAAAAGAAGACAACATTGAGCACTTTAGTGCAGTTATTCATATATATAATTCCAAAATCATGAACAAAATATGCCCCAAAATTCTATGAATGACTGCAACACATCATAAACAAACTTAGAAGTACAACTATCCATTAAAAGTAGATGTGTTGCATTATCTGTCAGAGATTATATTTATGCCATTTTCCTTCCATGGTCATGAAACCATTTCGGAATAAATCTTGAGGTTTTCGTTTATAATACCTATCCATGATTAGGTATCATTCGCAAGCATATCAAAATGTAGATCCACACTGTTGACGGTGGATAACGTCAATTTTTATTAGAACTTTAGACACCAAAGGATACATGAATACACACTAATCTAGGGTTTTAACCGCCAAGGAAACATCATCACGAGAACACTAGAAGCATCTGGAACACACCCGAAGCACCGGGGCCCGAGACCCACCAGGGTGGGGCCGGCCGGCGCCCCCCTGCTAGGGTTTCGGCTCCATCTTCTGGAGTCTTCTTCCACCGCCTCTATGGAGTCATCTCGGCCCTTGTTTCAAATCGGTTTGATCCTACGGCGCACGTGCATCCTACCGGGCTATAAATAAAGGGGCAGACCCCCCTGGAGGCATCAACCCATCATTCATTCAAAGCATCAAGTCCTCAAGCCATCAAGAGCCTCTTAGTTCATCAAGAGCCTCCTAGTTCATAGTTCTAGCTAGTTAGATTAGAGAGTAGAGGAGTTCTAGTTCTTCAGTGGATCTGGAGCCCCGGCGTCTGTCTGGAGCACGGAGTTCGGTATAATTCTAGTTCTTTCTCTATTATTGCATTCTTCATTATGATTAGGGAAACAGTGTTCTTAATAGTTCATATGTTCTTGATTACAATAATCTTTATCTACTTTGATTATATGTCTAGTATAGTTGGTTTGATCTTATTGAATTCATGTAATTGTTTGTATAGCGTTTATTCACGCGTACGATGGATAGATGATGAATAATATGTAGACGTGGTGTCTAGGTATTTTATTTATCTGTGAGTGCACCCTGATGTGCCGGGTCGTGTGGTAGATCGCGTAGGTAACAGCTGCGTTGAGTCCTCTGTAGTCCACCCCCGTACGTAGGCTAGCAGGCACGGTCGCGAAGTTGCATGATGACTCTGTTTCACATCCTTCCTAGATGATGCCCTTTGCATGTGATTATGATATAGGATTAGTCTAACAATGATTGATAGATGTAATTGCACTAATTAGAGTTATTCATTGATGTAGTTATAGAATTACCTTTGATATTTATTCCTTAGTTTATCCATTGGCTAGCTATTACTATGACTAGAGAAGTGCTCTGATGATTATCTTTTATTTATGATGCTTGATCATACTTATCACCTTTATCTTTATTTACCTTGTGACCTCTACCTGTTATGAGTAGAATCTGAGCTGGATATCGAGCTAGGTATACTTTTTTCGAGCATTTTTCAAAATTGGTATAATCTTATTTACCATGGTCTTCTGAATTATTTAAGACCCAACTTCAAGCCGAGCTTAATGAGCCGAGCCTAACGAGCCGAGCTGAAGTTAAAAGTCATTCAAAATCAACTTATTTTTATATTAAAAGAAAAATCAGTTTAATCGAAGCACATTTGTATCGAGCCACCGAGCTGGCTTAACGAGCTTTTCGTCCAACCTCGAGTAGAGTAAATGACATCGGTAATGTCACTTATCCATTGTATACCATCACTATCAATATAATAGATTGTAGTTTATCCTAATCCTTCCCAGTGGTATAAATATAAATCGACAACCTGGTATAACTCTCTAGGTAAAATGCTACAATGGTCTAATTATCTGTCCGTTTGCAGAACTGATTTTAGTTTATATTATTTATATTTATTTCTGTCTAGTCATATAGATTAATATATAAAACCTTTATTTATTCTTAGCATTATTAATTAGGGATGGCCACCTAGTTCTTGTATAATAATGTTGGTAATAGAAAAGTGGCTAGTTGCTAATGACAAGTTAATTAATTACCATTCATCTTCTAATCTCGCCTCTCGCATTAAAAGTTATATAGTTATATTTGCCGACATTAGTAGATGTCAACACACACTATTATAAATATACATATAAAATATTCACAAAAAAATACATATAAAAAAGAGAAAATCCCAATTAACACTAGCCCCAGTTAAAAAAGAGAAAATACATATAAATCTTGAGGAGAGAGAGCCGGAGATGGGTGAGCCGGTGAGGTCATGACCCATGATGGACTGAGGGTCGCTGGCGGGTTCTGCCGCCGGGTGCTCTGCTCGGCTAGGTTACTCCCTGCCCGGCTGCCCCTGCGTAGAGCCGTAGAGGGGGAAGGGAAAGGGACCTCAGCGTCGTTGCTCGCCGGCTCGCCCTCGCTGCATCGCCATCGGTGCTCAGGAGAAAAAATACGGACTTGCGGGCATATGCAGCTATGCTCTAGCGAAGAGTCACAGCCTCCTGGGCTCCTGGCCCCTTGCGAGCCTCCGTGCCTTCTCCTAGAAGGAGCCAGCGAGGTGGGCTTGGGCAGTTTGGCCTCTTCAAGGTGCTTCTTGCTGGCCAACTGGCCTGGTGGGGGGTGGGGGGGGGTGCCTCGTTTGGACCAGGGGGGGGGGTGGAGAGCGCACAAGAGGTGAAATGTTAATATTAACAATGTATTTTTGTTTTTGGCTTGGATGCCTAGGCACCCGGTGGGCTTAACTGGACTCCGCCCCTGAGGCTAGGGGCGCTTACGATGATACCAAAACATGATTTGTAACCGTTGTCGTAATATACATCGGTGTCGAAAGGTGGAGCCACAATTTTGATGTTTTGCTCTGGCTCTGGCTTGCCGGAGCTGAAGCGGCACCTAACGCGGCCTAAGATTTGTATAATCTATAACTTCAAGTTTATGTTGATCATCATTTTTTGTGTGGCAATTCTGGGCTCACATTTACCTTGTTCGTTTGAGAGGTGGAATGTATCTACAGATGGGTGTGTGGACAAGATTTTTTAAAAATAATCATAAATAAAATTTTCAGAACTGTGAATCAGTGGATGTATTCATGGATATTTTTATCCCAGAAATATCTGTAATAAAGTCGTCTCCAGGTTGATATGAAAACAAAGACGACATAATGAAAAAAACAAAATCATCCGCAGGGTTGTACGAGGCACGCGCAACACCATTTTAATTATTGTATGCCAAAGAGTACACAATATCATCAGCATCACAAATATATCAAGTTATGAACAGCGTTACAGCCAGCCAGGCATGGCGAGTGGAGTGCGACCGACCGGCGGAGCTAGCAGCAGTAGAGAGCAAGCTACTACTAGACGACGACCATGCCAATGGAGGGAGGAGCTGATGCTGATCGATGAGTTTCTTAGATCTTGCCGCGCGGGCCCGGCTGCGGCGGCTGCTGGGGTCCCTTCTTGATCGGCAGGAGGTCCGGCGACGCCGACGCGCTGACGTAGGCCAGCAGGGAGCCGCCGCCCAGCAGCAGGAACTTGAGCAGCAGCCCTCTCTTGGTGAACGGAGCCGCGAACGTCTCAAAGAACTTGCTCTGGTCACGTGTAAGCGATACCATATGAAACAGCAAATATAAGTTTAGTTAATTAGTTTTTGCGCAAGTAATGAGATCATTACACATGTAAAACAAAATTGCAGGAAATTCGAAGGATCATGTGGATCCATGGAGCACCTGGAGCGGGTTGTAGGGGGAGGGCGCGTCGGAGCCGTAGAGGTCCCACTGCCCGGTGGTGTTGCCGATGTCGTCGAGGTCGAAGTAGACGCTCTTGTCGCCGTACTTGGCCACCACGGTGGCGGCCCTGCGGGTGGAGCGGCAGGCGGCGGCCCGCGGCCTGGCCGCGACGGAGAGCTTCCGGCCGGAGATGGAGCTGCCGGCGAGGCCCTTCACGGCCACGGGCTGCACGGAGACGGCGGCGGCGAGGGAGGCCATGACGCGCGCACTGGCTCTGGCTGGCTGTTGTTTCTCACTGACTCACTCACTGGTGTCCCCGTGCGTGCGTACGTGCACAAACTTAATTCGGCGGTTCGTATCGTGCTGAGGATTTTGGCCCGGGATTTGTGTGGCCGCCTCGCATGGCCCGAAGATGGCCGAGACCCATTCGGAGGGTGCCATGTGGCCTGCTCTGGATAGGCTTATCCTCATCTCCTGATTCTCTGCTGCCAGCTGACTTGGCAATACCAACGACATGACGCCTTTTTTTTTCTCTCTTTTTTTTGGTTTGTAATATCTGGGCTTGTCCATCTGCAGCCTGATCGACCGCCTTGCAGGCCGAACGGGCCCAAAGCGTCCGTTGGGTTGGATCTCAACATGGGACTGCACGCCGAAACAGCCCACGCGCGACTCGTCCACAAGGCCCACGCTGCTTCTTCCTGAAAAAAAGAAAAGAAAAGAAAAGGGACCACGCTGCTTGTACTGTACGGCACACCGATTGGTTGGACCTGGTGCTGGTAGGCAGCGTGTACTGGCCATGACGCACCCGCACCTCCCTCTCTGTTCAGGCCGGCCGAGATCCACTGCTCACTGCACCGAGCCGAGAGCGGGGTAGGCGGGGGCGGGGGCGGGGGCGGGCGCGCGATCACCGACGCCGACGCTGCGGCCCCACGCGCCAACGGCCGAACGCACTCTCCCCCTCTTCTCTCCGTCGTGCTCCCCGACCCAACCCAACCCTACGCACCACTGCCCCGGACCCGGAGCTACATCCCTCCCGCCTCGCCAGTCGCCAGTCACCGCGCGGCGGGAGCTCGCTGAACTGAAGAGCTCCCCCCCCCCCCCCCCCCCCCCTCCCGCGCATACTCCCCCGGTCCGCCGCTCGGCCCCCGTTCCCGCCGCGCTCTCGTAGTCTGGCGCCTGGCGGTCTCAGCTGATCTGGTACTGGTAAGCGAGGCGAGGTTTGCCGGAGGGAGCCAGATCCCGCTCCCGCCCGCGCTCGCGTCTGGGTTGTGTGGCCGGTGGATCGGCTGCGCGGGTGATTAGATCTATGCCCGAGATCTAGAGTGCCGAGGTGGAGGCCGTGAGCCGGTGGGCGATCGGAGGCCGGGCCGGGCACAGGGGATGGCGTGGTGGTCCGGGAAGGTGTCGCTCGGCGGCCTGCAGGACATCGCCGGAGCCGTCAACAAGATCAGCGAGAGCGTGAAGAACATCGAGAAGAACTTCGACAGCGCGCTCGGCCTAGAGGAGAAGCGCGACGATGAGGAAGGTACGTACGGCACGGAGACACTAATGCCACGACCCTCCGTCCTGCCATTCGCCTAATCCAGTGTATTGGGGGTGCGTGGTTGCCTGTGTATTTACATTGTAACTGTTGACATGACACTGATAAGGGTAGTCAGTGGTGTTAGTGGTCAATGGTGTTAGTGGTTATGTTCAATTGATATTTGACAGATCGGTGTTTGTGGAGAATGACGTGTTCATATCAACTGCTCAATTTCCACGTGTAGTCAAAATTCAGCCTATTAGTCTGTTGAATTCTGTACTATTGATTGCTTTAGGCATGCTTTTAAACCTATGTAAGTGTTGGAACTTTTACCACTTTTTTTCACTTTGTCTGAGTCGCTTAGTCCTGTAGGATTGATTGGTTTTGGTGGTTCAAGCAATGGCTTTATGCATGCATGTTTTTTCACTGATTGCTAGTGCTAGTGCTGTCTAAGAGCTTCACAATGGAAGCATCATATTTTTGTTTACAATGGCCATCTGCATGCTCAAATAAAATGTTTTTTTTTGGTAATGCAGCATCAGGATCGCGGACATCCAACTCTGATAGAATAGGATTCTTCAATCCTGTCATGGCTTTCATGGGACAAAATGGTGAGGAAGATGGTACTGAAGTATCAGAAAAGCCACAATCTCCAAAGAATCTGTCAGCAGAGGAAGAAATTCATAGCACCCCAACTAAGAAACAGATATCTGAGGTAGACCCTTCTGAAGTATCAGAAACAACATCTCCAGAACAACCTTCAAAATCAGAAGAAGCTCATAGTATCTCCAATGAGTCACCTGTTTCTAAGGAAGATGTTCCTCAGCAGTCCATGACACCACAAACTCCAATACATCCTTCAGTAGCAGAAGAGAAGCCTGATGACTCCATTAAGGCACCTGCATCTGAGGTGGGTGATGCTGAAGCATCAGAAGCATCACAATCTCCAGGACATCCTTCAACAGCAGAAGAAAACCTGGACTGTCAAGATAGTGAGCATTCTGGTCCCAGTGATGAAGCAGAGCCAAATCAGCCTAGAGAGTCTGCCGGAGACTTACCTGATGGTAGTGCATCTTCTTCGCCTACCAAAATAGATAAATCAGGTGACACCGAAACCGGGGAATCTATTCATACAGGAAATGAAGACACATATGATGGGAACGCCTCTCAGTCACAACCAGCAGAATCCACACTAACTAGTTCAGATAATATAACTGAAGCTGAGGACAAGATTGCTCATGAATATGATGCCCCAAAAGAACCTAGTGGCCCACAGGAGAATAGCGATACAGTAGACAAAGTTACTCATCTTGAAGTCAAATTACATGATGGCAACATTAACACTGAAAAGAGTGAGGAAGAGAGCAATAAGATGGAGGCAGGGGAAGCATCTATTGTTGTACAGGAGGATAATGTAATGGAGCAACCTGAAAACTTAACGTCAAAGTCCATAACTGCAGCTCATGATTCACATTCGCAGATTGAGTCTGTGGTCAGTTCGACGGATATGCCTGCTGGACTAGGGGGAGTAGGGTCCCACAAATGATTTTACAAAAGAAGAAAAGATTCCAGAATCTGTTAGAAGCACAGATTCTCAGATTGTGGACTCTGTTATTTCTGTCGGCGAGCTAGAGAAATTAAGACGTGAAATGAAGATGATGGAAGCTGCATTGCAAGGTGCTGCAAGGCAGTCCCAGGTAGCATTTCTACACACCCAAATCTCTGTGATAGGAATTCAGTTAAAGCTTGTGGAGTTGTACTCTATGAAAGGTACTCCACATGGTATTGAACATTTTAAATCTGTGAATTCACTCATTTTTGTGGAAAATAAGGAAGCATTTTAGTAATTCTGTACAGTTCATGTTTTATAAGTGTACAGTTTAAACATTTAATAGGTCCTGACTCCATGTGTCATTTGGTTGTGATATACCCAACTCTTTGATATTCATTGTGCCTAACAACATGTAATTCTTTCCGCAGTCCAAAGCTGATGAAATTGCAAGATTGATGAATGAGAATGAACAGCTAAAATCAACAATCGATGATCTCAAGGTATGTTTGTAAGCGTATTTTCCATCTTTTGCCTTGCAGCAGAATATTATAATGTCTGAATTTAGTACTTGCTGCTAAGTTTAGTCGAACTCTGTGAATAATAGAAAGATGAATGTTGGAAAAGTATTCTCTGTATTAGTCATTAGTGCTGTACACATTTTAAATTTTGTGATTGATCAGTTTCTGATATGACGCAGAGTAAGTCATCTGAAGCCGAAATGGATGCACTTAAGGATGAATATCACCAAAGAGTAGCAACTCTTGAAAGGAAGGTAAGGCACATAACCACTTTTTTCTTGTTACTTTATGCTTCTATTGTCAATTGGTGATTGCATGTGGCTTCCAGATTTAGTAGGAATGACCATTTAAAAGGGGCAGGTACACAATGCTACTTAGACATGCTACTGTGTTATATGGTCACCTTCATTGGCCTGGAACCTTGGCTTTTCGTTTTGGGGTAGTAGTTATCTACTGTCCATGTTGCTTTTCTGGCTTGAGCCCTGTGTGCTCAGTTTTGATAGCTATAGTAGTTTTTTGGGTCTGAACTCATTAGGTATCTGGAAACTATTGTAATTTTGTTGCTTTTCATTAATGAAATTCGATTCTTCCATAGTGGAAAAATGCCCGCTTGCATTGTTGCAAATGCATCACTTGCCTTTTTAGTGTAGTCCAGTATCTATTGCTCTGTGTTAGTGGCGGGAATAGCTTATGATTTTTTTTTTTTTTTTTTGGTGCTTTAACAATTAGTCAACTGCACCAGAAACCACTCACCAATGATTGATTGGTTGATACATGATGAGTACAATACTAAACTGAGAAGCTTTATTTTCTGTTTCCTTTGTTCTAGAAAATCAGGAGTTAAAAACGATCTTTATAGTCGCAGAAAATAGATTGGTTGATACATGATGAGTACAATACTAAATTGAGAAGCTTTATTTTCTATTTCCATTGGTCTAGAAAATCAGGAGTAAAAAACGATCTTTATAGTCGCAGGAAATGTATCGGTCCTTGTTTTTCTTTGGGCGGCTAGTATTGAGGATTTATTGACTGTTCATGCATTTATTCTAATTCAGTTAGGTTCAGACAGTGTGTAGTGGTAAAAGGAGAAACAATATTAATATGCATTATTGAGATCATTAGCATGTTTTCAAAAGGAGAAAGGAAGAGATCATTGAAATGGCACAGCCAGAATGGCACAAGTTACTACAATACCTTTTCTCTGTCTTTTTCTTTCCTTTTCTGTTTCCTGGGTCAAACTGAACAACTATTTTCTTTTTTACGTGTTTCATGGCATCTATACATCATATTTTCCTTATGCATAGGGCATAAATTTTATCATTTCTGTGCCTTGATGTAGGTGTATGCATTAACCAGAGAGCGTGATACACTAAGGAGAGAACAGAATAAAAAAAGTGATGCAGCTGCCCTTTTGAAAGAAAAGGATGAGATCATCAATCAGGTCATGGCTGAAGGTATGTAGAACATACATATTATTCTTGTTGTAATATGTTTATTGTGAACCAACGTTAGATTCTCATTATTCAAAGAACTGTCCTATTATAATGTCGTGAATACACAAATAATTATTTCATTTGTTAAAATTATAATGACCACTTCAAGCACTACTGCACTAGTACCACCATATAATGCATTATATCGGGCTGATGTCCCTTCTTATCCTGCTTTACTCCAGATGCACAAATAGGTGAGCAATCTATTGACATAACAGCTTGTTTTTGTTAATAAACAGGTGAAGAACTATCTAAAAAACAAGCTGCCCAAGAAGCTACAATACGAAAACTGAGAGCACAGGCATGGACTAGAACTCTACGCTATGTTCAGATGATAAAAATGCCTTCCTCAGTATGACCAATTATACTACTTTTTGTTCTTTTGTTGAAGCTAGATTCGTGAGCTTGAAGAAGAAAAACAACGTCTGAACTCAAAGATCCAGGTAAAAAGAATATCAACTTGGTATATTTAATATGATCCAAACCGAGTTCTTTTCGCCGTGAACAAAATGTTATGTTCTGTTTAATTTTCTGTCCTCAATAGTAAGCATGTACTCGACAATTTATGACTAAGCAGGTCGAGGAGGCTAAGGTTGAAAGCATTAAGAGAGACAAGGCAGCAACTGAGAAGTTGCTTCAAGAAACAATAGAAAGAAACCAGACTGAACTTGCAGCTCAGAAGGAGTTCTACACCAATGCTCTAAATGCAGCTAAAGAAGCTGAGGCATTGGCTGAAGCAAGAGTCAACAGCGAAGCCAAAGTTGAACTGGAGAACCTTTTAAGAGAAGCTGGTGAAAAAGAAAATATGCTGATTAAGACAATTGAGGAGTTGAGGCATTCTCTCACCCGACAAGAACAGGAGGTAAATTCTGAACATTTGTATCCGGACCTTTTCTCTAACTGTTAATGGAAGTAAGTAGGACTGTAGGAGTACTTGATTTGCTGACCTAAATATAATCTATGCCTTTTAGTTATATACCTCAATAGCAACGACCTATTTGGCCATCTAGCTTGTATAGCCGTCTGATGTCAGTTCCATTGACTAACTGTTGTTTTTGTGTGTGTGGCTGTTTCAGGCTGCTTTCAGGGAAGAGAGACTAAAAAAGGACTATGATGATCTTCAAAAGCGGTATCAAGTAAGCAAGGCGCTTCTTTGTTAACTGGTGTCAAACAGTAAAATGGTAATGGACCATTTCTCACTTTCTTTGCTATTTATTAATATACTTCAGGCCAGTGAACTTCGTTATAATGAACTGGTGACACAAGTTCCCGAGTCTACCAGACCGCTCCTAAGGCAAATTGAAGCCATGCAGGTATTGGTCCCCTGTATTTCTTGTTTCTTGTTCCGTTGTTGTTTATTCTTGGTCTATATGTCACGCTTCTGTTTTGTTTCCATATTGGGCATGTCCGCTTGTTCATTTGATTAATTGCATGTTCATATTCACAGGAGACAGCTGCTCGAAGGGAAGAAGCTTGGGCTGGTGTGGAGAGAACCTTAAACTCTCGCCTTCAGGTTTGTTAAACAAATATATTTTAACTGTAGCTGCATCATATATAATCTGTTTTTTCTTGAATATACAGGAAGCAGAAGCTAAAGCTGCTGCTGCAGAAGAAAAGGAGCGGTCTGTAAATGAACGACTGTCACAAAGTTCATCCCGGATTACTGTTCTTGAGACCCAGGTTTGTATATCAATTTCTAGCAAAACAAAAGTATGCTAGTATTAGTTTTAAGACCTCATTTTCAGATTTATAGTCAAAAGTAATTTTTGGTGTGACTATTGGGTCATGCAGATTACAATTCTTAGAACAGAGCAG
Source organism: Eremochloa ophiuroides (assembly GCA_038502445.1). Taxonomy (NCBI): domain Eukaryota; kingdom Viridiplantae; phylum Streptophyta; class Magnoliopsida; order Poales; family Poaceae; genus Eremochloa; species Eremochloa ophiuroides. The sequence goes on from JAHLJS010000215.1 coordinate 82,736, forward strand.
ACACAGCTGAGCCGATCTCTTGAAAAGGAGAGGCAGAGAGCATCTGAAAGTAGACAGGAGTACCTAGCAATTAAAGAGGAGGCAGCAATGCAAGAAGGGCGGGCTAAACAGCTCGAAGAAGAGATAAAGGAGCTTAGAGCTAAGCACAAGAAAGAGCTGCAAGAAGCAGCAGAACACAGGGAACTGCTTGAGAAGGTACTTAACTGCAATAGTTTCAGAAAGAATAGTTGGGAGCTATGTATTTTGTTAGTTTTAAGACTGTATGAAAGTGATGTTTTCCTGCCAATTTTGTTAATGTCTCTTGAATTTACGACTTAGTTAAATGGTTAATTATGTCATGTAAAACAAACATTGATCTCTGCTATAAGCATTTTTTTAGGACCATTGTTTTTTCGTAGTTAAGCTCTTTTTTTTTTTTTTTTCATTGATCATATTGTTGCTACTGAAAATGTAATAATGACCAGATCAGTTTAAGTTGCTTGTTGACACTTTAATAAACTTAATTGCAATGTATATTATATTTTCTTTCGCGAATTGCACTTACAGGACCTTGAAAGGGAAAAGGCTGCCAGGGCAGAAATTGAGAAAACATCTTCTCGTGAAGCACCTAAAGTTCCACTTCCTGATCAGACAAGTACGCCTTTTATTTTTATACCAATTATTTTATGCGAGTTAGACCCAAGTTTGCCTATTGTTACCTTACCATTCTTTTTAATTGTTTCCTATTTTGCTCTTTGAAGGAAATGCCCCTCTCAGAAAGCTGTCTAGTTCTGGCAGTATAAATAGTCTCGAAGAAAGTCATTTCCTTCAAGCATCGTTGGATTTATCTGACAATGCTACATTAGAGAGACGAATGTCTTCAGAAAGTAATATGTCGTATTATCTGAGGACCATGACTCCAAGTGCTTTTGAGTCAGCACTTCGTCAAAAGGATGGAGAGCTTGCTTCATACATGTCTCGCTTGGTATGTATCCTTCTGATATTTCTCCTCAAATTTTTTAGTAAACTTTTAGAAGTGGTAGCTGATTATTAGAACAGCAATTACAAGCTTGCAAATTTGTTGATGAATTTTCTTGTAACTGAGTTCATTCAAATCATTTTACATATCTTTCACACAGCTTTTTTAACTAACTTTGCAACTTCCGAATTGCCAGACATGATTTGGCAACATTTATTTTGCCAAAACTGGTATTTCTCATTGAGGCAGCCAAGCAGGCTCAGTTGTTTGCTGTGTGGCTGTACGCCTATACCACCCACATTCAAGTACTTGTAGAGGCAAATTGGGTGTCGATTTTCTTGATATAAAAGCTGCCAAGTTCTTCATGGTTGGTCTAGTTTTTTTTTTTTTTTTTTTTCAGTGTCTTCCTCGCGAACTTCTATTGAGCAGCATCTAGAATTTAGTAGGGAAGTTTTTAACACTTTGGCAGGAAATGATATCTTCTGCCAACCTGTGCCCCATCCTGCACTAGTTCGAAAATCCTTAGTACCTTCAGATTCATGCATCACGCTCATCATCTTTCATGTTCAGAAGTGGAATTGTTCCTTCGGGTGGTCTTGGATCTTTATTCTGACAAAGAAATGTTCCTACTATATATGAAGACATATTTGCTGGGCTGCTGGCAAACCTTTCTAGTTCTATTATTTCTTTCATACCTTTTGTTATATTAAGACAGCAGTCACTCAAACTTCATTATCTTATTTTCATTTATCATTTGTCACTCTGATTTCACCTCCTTCTTGGAATTAATGTTTTTGTGTGTTTTAGGCCTCGTTAGAATCTATTCGGAATTCACTGGCGGAGGAGTTGGTGAAAATGACGGAACAAGTAAATCCTGACAATCTAATCAGAGTTTTACATCTCTATCTATATATCTCTGTGCAAACTGAATCGAACTTCTATGCAGTGTGAAAAGTTACGGACTGAAGCTGCAGCTGTGCCTGGCTTAAGGGCTGAATTGGAAGCTCTGAAACAAAGGCACTTTCAAGCTCTAGAACTCATGGGGGAACGTGATGAAGAGGTATTGCTTCTATGCCCCAAATCATAAGCTTCACTAAGAAGTAGTTGATTGTGTTAATGGCTTCAACGTAAGCTATGCAAAGCATCCATGGTTTAACAGCTGTTTCTGTTAACATGTATTTCGGGGTACATTCTGCTTAGCCCAAGCCAAGGCTTAAACGTTGTTTGAGTAAACTCTGCCAACAAGCATAAGCTTATGAATATTGCATGTTTATCAGTCAGGCAAAACTAGTTTATTTTATAAGATAGGAAACAGAACGTTTTTCAGTGCCAGAGGGGGTCTGAACTAAAACAGGAGCTAAGCAGAAACACAGGTTAAGCTATAAGCTAGAATATGAACAATGGCTGCACAGTTTGGATTTCGAACACTCATGTGCAGTTCAATTTATTCTATGTTCTCGAAATAATATCTTTCTTTACCATGTAAAAATACCTTTTATTATATGATTTAATTTGATGCTGTTTTGCAGTTGGAGGAGCTAAGAAATGATATTGTTGACCTAAAAGAGATGTACAGAGAGCAGGTTGATCTTCTTGTTAGCCAGGTTTGAAGCTTGCTTGCCCAATTTTTTTGTACCTTCCACTGCAAAGGTCTATAGTGCTGTTGCCCTAAACCCTTGTTTATCCCATACCAGCTCCAGGCATTGGGTGCTCGTGTATAGTGCTGATATGGATTTGTCGTGCCATCTAATTCTTGTCCAGTGCCTCGGGCAACGCAAGACAGGTCTGCGACTTGAGCCAGCATGTTCTCTTTGAAATTTTGTAACTATACAACGGCACTGAAAATATTCGTTTGTATACATCGAAACACCTTCGGCGTTGGGCTTAGGAGGATACGTTGTTGTATACTAGATTAAGTAGTTTCACAGTTTTACGTGCATTCTTTATTTGTTTTCAATTGAAATGTATCAAATTTGAATCCATCGCAAGTGTACCTCAGAGGGATGCAATCAATAATATCGAGAGCTCTTTTTGCCCCCGTTTTGTATGTTCTCAGTTTCTTTCTTAGAGATCATGTGGAACTGTGGAAGGTAATACAATGATAAGGTAGCGCCCTGACAACATGATATCAATCGTTCTGTTCTTTTATTGCGGGTTTTTGACTTTTTGTTCAGGCCTTTCGAGATTCCGTCCTTCTCTTATTTCCTTTCCTATTGCAAGTTCGTAGCCGGAGAAAGAAAGTACATAAATTTGAATTTGAAATTAGTATGAAAGATCTATCATGCATTCATGCTACAGCAGTCAAGTGCAGAAGAGCAAAGCCGAAGCCATGCGGTAGGCGGTCCGCGCCGAGGTTCCTGACGCGCGACGCGAGCGGGCCAATCTTGGGCCGGACCACGAGCGCCACGCGCACCGCGGCGTTGACCACGGCGTAGTAGGCCGCGACCGCGCGCGCCAGCCTGAGGTCGGCCGTGGCCAGGTCGGCGACGTGCGCGGCGAGGCCCGCGAGCCTGCGCGCGTCGGACGCGGCGAGCGCGAGCGTCGCGAGCAGCGCGGCCAGCAGCGCCAGGGAGGCGGCGACGAGGAGCCCGCCGGAGAAGGCGCAGACGTAGAGGAGCGCGACGAGGAGGAGGCCCAAGTGGTGGTGGTGTGCCATCGCGTGCTCTCGAGCCACCGAATGCGGCCGCGGGGAGAAGAAGGCTGTTATAAGGAGAGGAATAATATCCATCCCTTTGCATTAGGCTGGGAACTTGGGATCTCTCGTTGTTGCCTTGCCTGCATGGAGCGTTTGGTATACTTCTAACGGTGGCAAGGGTCGGGTAAATGTTCTCAGCAACCGAACTTGCAGGCTGCAGGCTGCAGAAACAGTAACTCGATTTTCAGAGTGCAAAAAACCAGCTCTGACTTGACTGTATTTATGCCAAGAAACCATAGCGTGCATAGACCAAAGAGACAGCAAGCAGCAAAAACATGGACCGAAAATTTTGGCACTTGCCACACCCATACTCAGCTCGGCACTCGGCATGTAATCCAATGCCCAGTCTCCCGCTGTTCATTTGCAACCTTGAGTACGTTGCTTGTTCATTTGCAGCCTTGAGTACGTTGCTTAGCTAATCATCATTAGCTAAGGATTGGTACTCGAGGTCCCACTGTAACTGTTCCCACTCCTTAATGAAATACGTGCTAAGCACGATCGCGAAAAAAAATGCCCAGTCTCCCGAAAATATCACAAAAAGCAAACCAAAAAAAAAACATGGACCACGCAGAACAAAAGCCACATCAAAACCAAGGATAGAACCATAGCAACACCAAGTGACAGCATTAGCAAGATAGCATTGTCCATTATACACACTAGGGAGGACACCAACGCATTTCGTAGAATACTTATATAAGAACGTATGACAAGCTAAATAGTAATGAATACTTATTGTTGCTCTGCTCAGTAAGCAAAAGCCAAAACTTGCAGCAGCCTGCTGGACGACCGGCTCTAGTCGTCAAACAGGCTGAAGCCCAACTCCTCATCTGACTCCTCGGCGGGCTCAGGTGCCTTCTCTTCTTCCTTGGGAGCAGCCGAAGCAGAGTCAGCTGCAGCAACCGGGGCAGCAACAGCGAACTTGCTTGGGTCCTGCAATTCAGTAGCATCACAAAATCAGGTTCGGACCATCTCAGACAACCAAGTGCAAATATACACTAATCACTTCAATACACTCAGTGCTGCACGAGTGATAGGCTATTCACAAAGAAACAAATCTCTACAAAATCATTTCCCGGTTTATCAAAACCCGCGCTATTTGAATACAGTCAGACAACAACCAAACATATTTCCATGATAAATTGATAATCATAAGTTCATAATCATAATATTAATAGCTCACAAAGTGATAAAGTCATAACATTCATGATAAATTAATAATATATTCGCATGATAAGTCATAAGATAAGAGCAAACGACACACTCAAGTATTTAACATCCACACAGTTTTCAAAAGACAAAAGCCACATCTCACAAAACACGAATAGCGGCTATTTAGCGGCGCTATAGCGCGTTATAGCGGCAATAGCGCGTATAGTGTGAAAATACAGGATAGCGTCGCACCTGGTCATCTAGGCCGCTATAGCGGCGCGAAAATAGCGCGCTATTTTTTTTCCATGAGCTCTACACAAGGACTTACGTTGCTCAAGACAATTCAAACAGCACAACCATAAGGAGCAAGAGGGTTACCTTCAGGTACTCCTTGATCTTGTCAGCATGTGGATACGAGTAGTCTGCCTCAACAGCAACAGCAAGCACATTCTTGTACCCATTGATGAACATGTGAGGCACAGCAGCAAGGGTGGGGTACGAGAGCGCCAGAGACAGAGAGGCAACCATGGAAACACCAGTGGCGAACTTCTCGGCCAGGTCATCCTCTGTCAGGTCAAGCACCTCGGGGCCGAAGACTGACCCATCCTCGTAGACATTGATGATCTGAAGACCGTATGAGAAGGGTCGGACACCCAACTTGGAGAGCAGGGCAGACTCTGATGAGCCCACCTTGTCACCCTTCTTGATCAGCTCCACGGGGGTGATGATTTCCACAGTACCCTTGTTAATCTTAGTGGGGATGTTAAGCACCTGAAACAAACAAATGAGTAAGAAGTAGCCATCATGTGCTTTTAACTGTTATCACTCCTACAGAGATGTATTGCTCGCAAAGCTCACCTGGAAGAAAGAGGTCTGGGAGGGATCCAGCCCAGTGTTGCCAGGGGGCACAACGACATCAACAGGAGCTACGAGCCCAACACGAGCAGGAGCCCCAACCTGCGGGGGAAGACAATGAAAATTATATGGCATTAGTATTCCAGACAACCATTGGCTCGACAGTGATACTACATATGTAACAGGAAAAATCCTGTATAATGTGCCAAACTAACGACATTGACAAATAATAGAAATTTGTTACAAGAACTGGTAACCTGACTCTATTTGCCTGTACCAGAGATATTTTGTTATGATCATGAAGCTAGTCAGTTAATCACATGGAAACCAAAAACAAATGATGTACATCTAATCACATGGAAACCAACACAGGTATGTGCACAATTGACCACCACAGGGACACACCAGGCCACAGGGGCCACCGATTGAATTATCAAGATCAAATCATCAAATCGTCAGTGAACTAGGCAAGGCACCATATCAAAAGAGAATCACGGGATCTAAGTACTGCCAAATGTCCTATCCTGACAATTCCATGCTAATTTGACGTACAGGCAGTGCAGGACATACGACAAATTTGCATCAAATTTCGTGCAATTTGTGAACCACCAGATCCACGTTCAGAACAAAGTTGCAGCGCGACCACCACACCATACTTGTACAACTCCCAATCTATATCCAATTAAACAAACAAACCACAGCAAGGAAGAGACGCGATTAAACTCGAACCCACCTTGTACTTGGCGACCTCCTCGCGCACCTCCTTGAGGTCGCCCTTGGTGAAGATGAGGCCGACGTTGCCGACGAGGAGGTCCATGAGCGGGTCGAAGGCCTTGTTCCCCGTCCTCTCGGCGTAGACCTTGATGCATCGCCTGATGAGCGTGTTCTTCCCCATGAGCACCACGGAGTCGCCCCTGAGGCCCCGGCGGATGTCCTGGAGCTGCTTGGAGCCGACATTGTCGGCGAGGGCGATCAGCACCTTGGTGTACTCATCCAGCAGGGCGCACAGCTTCTTGTCGTACGCGATCTTCTTCTCCGCCTTGGTCCGCTTGATCGCCATCGCTGCAGAGGAACGCTAACCCTAGCGGGCGGAGGATGGAATGGAAGTATGGAACTGTGGAGGATGATCAATCCTTGGCGCTTTAACCTAGGGAGTAAATATGGGCGGCGGCGGCCGTGGGTTTCGTAGGGACGGTTTCCAGACTGCTATTGGGCTGGGCCTCATCAAACCGGTTTGCAGGCCTTAAGGGCCCAAAAATCATTCTCTCTTAATTCTTAAAGCATCACAAACAGGTTTTTCTTAAATTTATTTTCTAAAAATTTGGGAGTTGGTATTGAAAACTGTTGGAAAAGATATTTTTTAATTTTCTCAAAAATCAAAGGATTGGAAAAATATTTTGAAAACGGTTGGTGATGCTCTAAGTCTACAGGTATTTACCCTTTTTTTTTTTTTGCGTTGGCTCAGCGGCAGTTTCGTCGGCTGGCCAGTCACTGGGCCCAATCGTCGTCGCCCGCTTGGAGTCGCAAACTGTGGCTGATGGACTGAGTGACGTAAAAAAATAAAAGATGTTCTTTGTTTAAAAAAAAGTGACAAAACAAAAATGATTCGTCGACAGCAGGATTCGAACCTGCGCAGGCAAAGCCCAACAGATTTCGAGTCTGTCTCCTTAACCACTCGGACATATCGACTGTTGTGAAATCCTTGAGTTGGTGTCTTGTGTAGTACGAGCAAAGGAACTCAGCACATGATTAAATTCATTTACTTCTTGGTTTTCTTATCATGCCTTCATCGGCATATATTAAAGCATATCTTGTACTAGCACATGTCAATTTACAGTGTCCGTATGTCCAGTCTAGCTCACCTCTGAGAAAAATGCGCAGTTTGGTACACCTAGTGGTTTTCATGTCACCAAGAAATCAGATCTCAAACAGAAGCACACATCACCAAGCGTAGCTGCAGTGTCGTCATGCCAAATCAACTCATGAAAACCCAAAATGAATAGGTAGAGAATTCGAGATCGACAACTCAGAAAGCTAAACGATTTGTTTGAATCTCTTCAAATATCAAGACGGTATTTTGCTTTTCCTCTTAAACAGTTGCAATGTACGAGAGCGTTTTTACATCTGTAAGGTAACACACAGTATGAAAAAACAGAAGAGCCTAAAAGAAAGTCTACATGGCGTATCTAACTGGTGAATATAATATAAGGACACAAAACTAAAATGCGGGGGGAAATCCTGTCTTGACTGTCGCTGCAACAGACCCCCATATTACTGAGATCTCGGCACGTAATTTCCATCTTTGTCGCAACTTGTTCAGAATGGCATCAACCAGCAGCTTAAGTGGCACCTGGTAACAACAGGGAGTTGGAATTTAGCACTATCATGGCCGCTGGAGGTGTGCTTCGAACTTCTGCCTTGCTGGGAGAAATCACCGCTAGGAGCAGGCATAGTGCAGCAGCTGGAAACTATATTACAGGCATGTCAGCTTCCAGGTTCTTATAAATTGCCCAGCCTGTGGGGTAGTTGAGTTGAGCAGGTTCCAGGTTGAAATTCCAGACCATAACCCTATTGCAATTGTCTGGAAGACCCTCTATTTGGCGCTCATTTTTAACAAGCTTTTCAATAAATCGTGACTCCTGCAAAAACACGTGTCGGTTAAGACCATCTATAGGATACTATGATAAAGCAGAACTCAATTGTGGGCATAACATTTCATAACATAGCTTTGTTCTACTTCTACATCAAGGAAGATCACCATGGAGCATTTCCAATTGGTGCTACACTTGCTTGAAGAGATCCTTGACATGCTTATGGCTTGATTTTGCCTCCATTAAAAAACTATTATTTCACTGGAAAACCAAATTCTACTATATGTTATTCCACCACAAAAATGGCTATTTCTTTAAGTGGAATGGAGAGCTGTAAACTGAAGTCTCACTTTAAGTAGCAACAAGCCACTAGGATCAATCTTCAACATAGATGAGTCCTGATTTTACACAAACTCGATGAGCTATGTGAAAAAAAAAAACTACTGTAACCTGACTATTACAGATCATATATTAAAACTAACTCACCTGCAAACCGCCTCTTCCACCTGAGTGGACTATAACAGAATCCATAGGTGGGCGGTTCCATCTTTGAGGATCCCATAACAATGTACTGTTGAAAGCAAATGCAGAGAAACCAATTGGGAATCGACGAGTAGAACTCTTCTTTTGAGCCGTCTGGACTGTGTGCCATCTCATGACTCGGTTACCTTTGCAAATAGGGCCTTCCAAAACTGCCCTATACTTTGTTCCAACATGGATTGCTACAGGCCATGAGCCAAAGCGCCTGAAAAACATAGCACATCTCATGAGACGGGAAGCCAGGGTATCTCGTTTAATTCTACTGAAATACGGCTAGTGTATCTTTTGAGTTTTGACCTGAAACTTCTGGTTAGCAGTTTCAGGGAGCATTGTGGTTTTCTAGCTCCATCATTCCAATCAAGACTATGTGATGTTTATAGTCTTATGTGGCAATAAAAAAAAAAACTATCTTTAAGTGTTTATTATGAATCATCAAAACAATTTGTAGACAATAAGTTCATTACAAATATATCAGTACAGGCCCAAAAAAAATGTGGTAGAGAGCTCTGACCTGATCTTCTGCATTTCTTCAAATACATCAGCTGAGTATGACCGCTCTTCATCAGCAAAATGCATTATACCATCAAGGTGATGCCTTTTGACATGATAGATTGCATTATTCCTTTGACAGACAGCAATCTTTCGTACACTTGTGGTATTCTTTCTACATATCAGATGCCTGTACATAACCCCAGAAGACCTCAGAATTTCTGCTGTTTCATAGGACTGTTCAGGCCATTCCACCACTAACCATAGAAGAGGTGCCTGTACAGCTTTCAAAACATGGGCTAGCCGATTCAAGTAATATGCCTGTTGTGGCCGAACAGAAGTGATTGTCACGATTATCAGCAGCTTCTTCACGGGAATGTCAGATTCTTCAATAGCAGGTAACAAGGGTGGCGATTCAGCAAAATCTGCCTCATCATCCAACATTGCAGGAACTGGAGGACTCTCTTGAACCTGAGGTTCATCAATCAGTTCGACCTCTTTCTCTACAACAACTGTCTCCAGCTCGTTAACTTTGGTACCCATCATTTCCCTCTCAATCACACCCTGATGGAATGGAAGCCTCTCGTTTTCAGATACTATTTTCTTGTAAACATCAACAGAGAACAGAGGCATGAACCCAATGAAAATGCCGACCATGAAAAAGAACAACAGATGGACTGCAACTCTCCTGCAGCTCAACCCCTTTGATCTTGATCTCTCCTGTGATCGACTATGCCTCTGGGAAGTCATAGCCGCACACGCAGACTTTAGCTTGCTCGACAGCAGGAAAAAGTCCAAGGAGATCACCGAGGCCAGCAACCCCCTCAATGCGACATAGGACTGCGAATACAGCAGTTTTGGGGACGGCGAGGGATCATTGAATTCAGACCAGTCCCTAACCGACCCTTCCCGTAGGATAATCCCGCTGTTCCTTCTAGTGGACACCATTCCAGAATCAAGGCTTCGTGATGCATGTACTCCTCCTGAATTGCTCAAAAGCACGAGCCCTTTAGTCCACGGTTGCTGCACTTTCTATCCCTTTCACTCATGTGAGGCCGTGGATGCAAGTTTTTTTTTTTTTCCCTGATGAGGCAATCAATCGAATTGTACCTGCAAAACAACAGTGTTGCGAAAAGTGCGTCAGCTGGGCTCAGCTCAAGAACAATCAATACATGCTGACGCTAATCCATAAAGCAGGCAAAATTGAAACATTCCCCTGGAGCAGCGATCCAAATTGCAGGAGAGCAAGATCCAAAGCAAAAGGTTCGTAGGGCTAAGAACTTGAGAAGATCACCAAGTAAAAAAAAAAAAAAAACAAACAAACATTTCTCCCTAACAAGCAGAGACGGACCTGACTAAATGGCATGAGGGGATCAGCTAAAACAGCAAAATTTGGAAAATTAACTGCTACCACCAGCACTCCACCGCGCAGGCGCGCAGCACTATCCGCGCCGCAGCTATAGCTGGACGGATCGGATTCTTCTTGTGCAGGACAAAGCAAGCCAAGCCAAGCCAGCAACCCGTCCAAGCAAGCAAAGGCTTCCTTACCAAGGAAGGAAGACGAGCAACCAGGCCCGGCCGGGCGAGCGGGATCTCCAATCCACGTCGGTGAGAGCAGGAAAGCGGCGGCGGCGGCGGCGCGAGGACGCCTGGCCTGATCCAGAAGCAGGGGGGACTGCTTGCTTCGCGCACGGATCTGCCGCCTGCCGCGGTGGAGGTGGCTGGCTCTGGCTGGCTGGCTCCCCTTCCCACCGCGCCTCTCCTTTTCGGAAACCGCGGCCCCTGCTGCTGTTGAGCTGTTCCCGGCTCCGACTTGACTTCCTCTCCCTCCCTCCCTTTCTCTCTCCACGCAAACCGAGACAGGGGAGTTGGTGAGGGGGACGGGTGGATAGAGAAAAAGGAGCACCGCGGACGCGGAGGCGGAGCGGAGGGCGGAGGGGGAGTGAGACGAGTAAACAAATGGCCGGCGGTCGCCGTCGGTCGGTCTGGAGAGGTGGAGAGCGGAGGTTTGTTGCGTCGCCGGTTGCAATCCAGCCCCTGGATTCTTGCGGTTTTACGAACGGTGACCGCTGTTAGCGACTCGCGCGTGCTTTTTCTGCTACTAGGCCGGGGCACGGTGTTCTTTTGTACCGCAGGTTAAAAGATTTGGTCAAAATCGGGTCTTGGAAATCTTGGAGCTTCGTACGATTGGTACATCTAATGAACAGATAAATCAAAAATAGTTTTTCCAAATTTAATTAAACTTACATGAAATAGCAACGATATTTATGTTTGTGGATAGGTTTGCTATATAAAATATATTGCCTGATCAGTCTAATGATATTAAAAGTAAGAACTAGATTTTTTAGGAATTTTTTAATGACAATGAGTATATATAGAAATAGAAGAAGGTGTAGTACCTGAAATTTGAAGATGCAAATTCCAAAGTATAGATACTACTACATTGTCATGTGCATGAATTTTGACTTTCCTTTTTTTAGCAAGAGAGACTGCTAGATGCCACAATCAAGCAATACCACTCCTGCTGTCCTCGAATATAAAACACGATTAATTAGTGTGATTTTTAAAAGTATATTTTAACCTATAATTTTTGTTATAATATATAATTTATAGAACAAAAGTTTGATCAGTAAGTTTCATTAAAAAAAAGTTTGATCAATAGAAAATATTTAAAATACAAGTTTAATGTACCTACTTTTATAATACAAACATTTGATATAATTATTTTCCTCGTAAAAATTGATATAATTAGACTAAGTGTTAGACGAACATAAGAGGGGTACCATACTAGAAAGTTAAATTCGATGTACCTTTCATGCCCATCAAACTCGACATGTGGTACTTGGGGTATTTGATAGCGTCAGAAAGTTATAAACTCATCATCAGTTCCGGCTACAATATTTGTGGCGATCCATGGTAACAACAATGGGACGACTCACTTGATACTAATGGTCTATTTGTAAGCGTTATATCGACTTTACTATACAAACTCTACCATTAAACTGTAAATAAACTATGTCTAAAATATTTCTTTAAGTGTTCTCTGAACTCCACGTTTTTATACAGCAGGATAGAATCTTGTACCTTTCTTGCTAATAAAACGTGAACTGGAGAAATCCCAAGAAAGAACTTAAATGCAAGTCATATTTTTTATGCACAAGGATTAATACCCATCGTTTTATAATGTTTTGGTATGGTTTAAGGAACTAAGTAGTAACATGGGCAGATCTATATTGATGATATTGGGTGCGGTTGCACCCAGAGAAAAGTTGAATTTACAGTGATTAGAGTTAAATTTTCACTATAATCGCACCCGTACGTTAAAAATCTTCGCACCCACTGAAGGAGTGCACCCCTCTTGGATTTGCTCTACCTCCGCCACTGAGTAGTAATACATAAAGTAGATCAAAAGGCTTAAGTACACCTCAGTTTATTGGTTTCTCTGAAAGTGTGTGGATCTAAATGTCAAAGTCTAACTTAGCCCCACAGCATGCCATGGCAAAGGGGTTTTTGTTTGTGAATCATACAAGTTAACATCAACACACTAATGACAGCATCGTCCTTTTGTGCAGGTTTTCAGCATATTCTTTGAGTTCTTTTTTACAATGACATCACTATAGGTTTGGTACTAACTAACTATAGCTATTCATATGGTATTATTGTACTTTGGGGTTGGGGAGAATTTGGAGGACTTGTGCACCGCTCGCCTAATACTTGCCAAAGTGACAAGATGTCTAAACCCCCAAGAAAACAGACTTTAGCTCGAGCCCGTTACCTGTCATAGGAAAGGGTCTGGACACAGAGAACTAAGTCTAAAAAAATCATGCAGTCTTGCCCGGCTAGAAATTGTCAATTTTATTTGTTTTGCACCCAAGAATATCCCACAGCCCCGCTCGGCTCAAAAACAATTGGCCCATAATCCCAATCTATATATGATATCGATACTGTCACATCACAAAAAAAAATATCGAAGTCTTCTGGAAAAAACATCTGCAATACATGATACCACATCACTATATCCAATACTATAATAGAAATTAATTATTTTATATATTATGTCTATATGGTCCAAACTATTAAAATAATGTTGAATTTCGTGAGAAAGCTATAACTACATGGTGTTCTAGCTTATCTCACATAATTATTTCTTTGCCCTCATATTTTCTGCTTTTTCAGCATCGTGAGCAAAGTGTTCAGATTGATCATGGATGAACTTATAATTTCAAAAGATGAGTAATTTAATTTGGCAGAGTATAGTAGAATAATTAAGAAAAAAAGGCATGCAATGAAATAAGAAAAATGGTAAAAGAGTATAGAAGTTTTATTTATACTTGCATTAATAGTATTAAGGGACTAGTTGGTTGGTGATATAGTTTGTCATGTGTGACTTTGGCAAACTTTGTCTGCCACAAAAAATGCGATGAGCAAAATCGAAGGCATACTTGTAGCAAAGTTTAGAGAAAAATAGGTTTATGACATATAGGACATGCTAAGAAAGTGTAACATGTATGCTTGTTCTAGTGAACCAATGTGAATAACCGCCGATAAAACGCATCACGAACCAAAGGCTGCTCAAACGACATACTCCCTCCGTCCCCAATTGACTGTCGCCGTTGGTTTCCGTGCCACAAGTTTGACTCAATTTCTAGAAAATACGTGTAATATTTGTATCTCCAAATAAATTTGTTAAAAAACTAGATTCAAATATCTATCTAATGATACTAGTTATGTACCATAAATATGGATATATTTTTATATATATTTAGTCAAAGATATTTTTTCAGAAAGCGTAAACGATAAATATTTAGAGATGGAGGGAGTACGAGAACAGATGTAGCATTAGACTTATTTAATGCACATGTCATTGTCATGGCAATAATGGTCTCTTCTAAAACACGTCATGTTGGTGACATTTTTTTCTAGTATACACGATTTTAGTTCACGATGCTGACCGTTTCAATTTGACTTTTATACTAATAAACGCGTGGTTTTTTAGTTCTCCAGCAGTAGTATGTGAAATGTGCTGAGCTAATCACTTAGCCTTCGCAAAAAGTAATTGTAGACTTGGTTCACTAACTTGGAAAAAGAAAAGGGTTCAAATCCTAAGCACTTCTTTTGACTAGATCTTCTCTAGAAGAAGCAGCAGCAGGAGGTGATACCCAAAAATACCAAGCGACGAGTCTTTGTTTATTAAAAGCTCGTTAATTCTGAGGCACCAGCCGCGTACAAAATCACATCATCAGCAGGGTGATAAACCAAGTGACGGGACCGCGGTGCCGAGTCCAGCGAGAGCCACGAGCAACGCGCCGCCTCCTGCAGGTGGGGCCAGCTGTCTCTTGAAGAGTACTAGTAGGTGTTCAATGACAAGTGGGTCCCTCTCACCTCACCATCTTCTGGTAGCATTTGCTGGCCTGGTGGGATGGTGGTTGATGAATTGAAGCCGTGGCCACGTCAGTAAGCGCTTTGCGGAAGGACAGATCGCGGCCGTCTGCTCCGTAGAGCCGACAGATCCAACGGCGAAAACGTGGTAGCCGCGCTTTTTAGCGCTCGTGAGCACGTGAAGCCCACCGGTGGAGCGCCAAAATAATAATAGTGACCCCCGCGTAGCTGGTGATGCTTCTTAATTCTTCATCAGAAAAGACGACTCTACTAACCATTTTGTTTTAAGTACTTAAAATAACATTTTCCCAGCTGGATGGTCATTGGCGCCGACGGCATCAAAAAGTCAGCACAGGATCGAATATCGTAGCTACTTGATTGATTAGTTATTGTCAATCTGTCATCTATTATAAATAATTTTGTCGGGACTAACTAGTACTATCCGATCATTCCCACGGTCATACGGTACTGTGCACTTATATTGTTAAAAAAACATGTGACACTGACACTGTGCTTGACAGGGCATGTTATTGGAATGCTGTTTTATAGATTTGAAATCCCCCCCCCCCCAAAAAAAAAAATATAATGCTTAGTTCTAACCTTAATAAAATTATATAGATATTAAACTATATTTACATAAAAATATTAATATTTATGACATGAAACATATATACAATAAAAATTATTGTACGACGAATTTGATGACATTTAATATCAGTATTCAACACCATAAAATAGTATTTTTGAAAATTTATTGTAAACTTAAGATAGTTGTTGATACTAGTACTCTTAAGATAGTTGTTATATTCTTTTTATTAGGTCCGATAAAAAAAATATCATATATGATACTCCTCTTTCTGGTTTGTTGGACCAACCACTCAGCATTATATATGCCCATAAAATCGGCATCCATAGACCATGATGTTGTCGTTTGCTTTAATGAATGCTTAGTGAAAGTGCAAAGCACAACTAGTCCCATGGATGTGACATTCACGCACTAGCTTCATTAAAAACAATTGGATTAGACATCCAGTGCTGTCTTTCCGGCAATAATTTTAGTACTCCCTCGCTCAGCGAATAAATTAATTTATAGGATTATTTTAGGTTGATATTTTGAATGTTTGACTAAATTTGTAGAAATAAATATCAATATCTAAGACGTCTGATGCGTATATTATGAAAATATATTTCATATTGTATCTAAACTTGATCTAAACAAAATTAACCCTAACTAATTCTAGCAGTCAATTGTTAGATGTATGCGATCCAAACAGCGAAGGACTTTTTACCAAATAGAGTATTTTGTTTCATTTTATCATCAAAATTTTATGTTTACTAGGAAAAAAACACAAAGCACTAGGGACACTGGTACAAGGCCCTCAATTTCTAAAACTCGCTGCCCTATACTCTCACCGTCCATAAAAAAATTGATCAGCATATATGCTATACTTCTTCCTAGTGAGGCAGTATGTCCTTTGAACCGGCCCTGACAGCATATGCTAGCAAAGGCCGGGTAGATGACTCCTGAGGGACACTTTGGAGAGCCTACGACGGGTGTTGGAAGATCCAGCGAACACCGCGTCAAGCTTCAGGATACATGGTACTCTGCTCTCTACAAGTTTGTGCTACTAATTGATAAGGAGGCCCCTTTGGTACCAACACCCATGCGATGATACGAATTGTTTCGTCCTGGACATGATGGTCCTCCTATCTAGGGGTTAGTGAGCTAACCTCGAAGCACGGCTGCACATGGCGACGCATCATGCCAAGGTGCCGCGTAACTGGAGATTAGTTCAGTTGTCTTCACAGCCCAACCTCCCACCACCCCCACTCCGGCGCACACAAAAGTCCAGCTGTCTTCATCAGATAGCAAATATAGTAGATGGTAGGGTGCTTGAATCGGGGAAAAAAAATCTCTGTTTGCGTTTTTTTCTGTACAATTAAATTGATTTCGGTTAAATTTCTACGTGATTTCTGTAAGTTATGCTAGTGTCTGGGCCTGCTGACTTCCTTTTCTCCCTCTCCCGAGATGATGGTTGAGCGAGCGGCCCGTACACTAGCCAGGCTGCAAGCTGCTCAAGCTTTGAGCAACGTGCATGCCGAACCAGGGAGCGGGCCGAGCACGGCGAACAGAGGAGTTGCTGAGCTGCAGGTGCAGCCGGGCCGTCGGCCCACCGTCGCAAACAGGCCCTTAATGCCCGATGCCGATGCGTGGGCACGGCACGGCACGGCATGGCATGGCATGGCTGGGGTTGCGGCCTTGCGGGCTGCCTGGTTCTCTCGGCTGTCCTCGCGCCGGCCTTGTCGTCCGCTGGCGCTGACCCGCACGAACACTCCCGCCGCCCGGCCTCAGTCCGAGCTTCGAAGCGGCGTCTC
Source organism: Eremochloa ophiuroides (assembly GCA_038502445.1). Lineage (NCBI taxonomy): Eukaryota > Viridiplantae > Streptophyta > Magnoliopsida > Poales > Poaceae > Eremochloa > Eremochloa ophiuroides. The sequence goes on from JAHLJS010000215.1 coordinate 99,768, forward strand.
CTTCAGCCGCTGCACATGCGCACTGAGCCGGCCTCGGAAAAGAAACATGCACCGGAGAAGCTCCGAACGGTGGCACTCCGGATGCTTCTTTCACCTGCCGGCAGCTAGCGCGGTCCGGAGAGCGAGGTTTGGGACATATAACCAGTTTTTGTTCGCCTGAGAAAAGTGGTTTGTCAAGGTCAAAACACCCAAAGTACTCGTGTTTCACTGTTGTACTCGTGTTTTCACTGTTCAACTGCTACTACAGTAGAACAATGCTATTTTAAAAAAACTGGAAGAGGATTAAGAGGCTGTTTGGTTGGCCACCGCCTATGTAGGGCCGACCAACATTTCTGGTCTGTGGCTGTGGCAGCCACGCTGCCACACGACAGTGGAGAAAGTTAGACGAAGGATTTCTCCGTGTGACGTAATTTTACGCTGGGGCATGCAGTGGCCGCCGTAGTTTTTACGCGAATCAAACAGCAGTTGCAGAGCCTATGGCCACCACAGTTTGGCGTGCGTGCTAACCAAACACTAGCCTTGCTTTCTTGGCAACCACAGGTGTAGCGTGGCGAACGTCGGCCAGCAAGCAAACAAACCCGCACATTTATCGTTCCTGGTTCCTTTGGCATCGCTTAGATAGTTAGCTTATCAGCGTTTATCAAATTAGCATCAGGTAAAATTAGCGTTTATTTTTAACTCAAGCGAATAGAGCCAACATCTCCTTTCGAAGCATCACTCAAGCTGATATTGTCTTGCAGCATGTATATGCTGAGCACGCTCTATCTATACCGTTCAAATCTGCTTTAAGATTCGTGCTGTACACTCTACCCAATGTTCCATATTATTGCTTTGTGTTGCACGGATCTCAAAATAATATATGAACAGCCTGGATATGCCATGCTGAACATGTATCCACTGAAAAACTGCTTTCCACAGCAGCTATCAGCGAGTGAATGAATGCGCTAGCAGGGCCGAGCAGGAACGCAGCGAATAAATGCGGTGCTCTCGAGCACCACCCCTGGCATGATGGTGAGCGGTGATGATGCACGCATGGGAGCAACAACTCGTAGGAGAATACTGCTGGTGGCATGAGGTGAGCTGCCGCCTGCTACTGCTGCCGGTGCATGCCTGCGCAGGTATTGTCGCGTTAAAGGCTCTGTTCCCTTCAACTAAATAATACATATTTTTCAGCTTTAAAATAGTATTTTCTCTCACAACAAATCAGTTTCAGCCAAAATCAGCTCAGCTTTTCAGCTGAAGCCAACAGAGCCAAAGACGACGCCAGCGCCATGAATTGATGAATTCCAATCCTCCGCCTCCGCCGATGCGTCTCTGCTTATGTCCCATGGAACATGGATGCGTCTATGCTCAGCTAGTGCCCGCAACAACTAGTGCTCGCACGCCCGCGCGTACCAATGATAATGCTTCGCTTCGCCTCGAAAGCTCAGTTCTTGATGACTTCCAACAACGATCAGCACCTGCGCAAGCAAAGCAAGCATGCCAACTCCCGGCGGCCCAGCCCCGCGACGCGAAATGGCGAAGAACTGGATCGCGCCACCCGCCCATGAATCACCACGAAATCCGGGCCAGGTTTCAGTTTCAGTTTCACCAAAGACGCCGTGGCTGTCGACTGTCGTGCCGTGACCCTGGGCCCTGGCTGGCTGGCTGGCTCGCAGGGGACAGACAAGCACCTGGAATTCGTCCGCCGCCACCAGCCGCTGCGGCGCACGGGCTATTCGTGCGTTCAAACGTGGGGCTGGGGGCCGGAATGCCGGATGCACGGACGGGACTGGAACCGTGGAACACGGCGTCGGCAGCACCCGGTCGGCACGCACGGGACTCGGGACGGGAGACCGGCGGTGGCCCGGTGGATTCGGAGTACGGCCGCGCCGAGTCCTTGCGCGGCTGCGCCCCAACGCCGCGGCCGCCACCGGCTTCTGGGGCACTAGAGGCCTCATCGTCGGCTGACTCGGTGTATTGCGACCAGCGACTCCGCTCCCTCTAAGGATGGGCAACGGGTACTCGATATCCGATACTCGACTGGGTATTTGATCCATTAGCGGATGGGGATGTGATGATATCTGTACCCGCGGTGATGTAAATGGGTAAGAATCCATCCCCAACAGGGATGGCGGGTACGGGGACGTTCCGTGTATACCCTTCCCCGTTACCCGTTGGAGACCCGCAATGTGTGTACATGTATATGAAATTGGCCTAATTAACATATGATGATTGTCCAGTTAAGCTCATATAAAAGAATTGCTAACCCTAATCTGTTAGGCCACTAGAGATTGAACTTGTTATCCAGCCTGTTCTTTTGGCTGAAAATAAGCGCTGATTTCGGCTCGTGTTGATTTGTTGTGAAAGAAAAATACTGTTTCGTGGCTGAAAATAAACGCTGATTGGTCAAAAGAACAAACTGATCAATTAGTTATACTAGAAGTACTGTCGTACTGGACAATTTGTTGTGTTATTATTACATGTTATGTTGATTATATATATGTGTATATAATCGGGTACGGGTAGCAAATCCCCGATCGGGGACAGGGACGGGGACGGAGAAAAATCGGTCCCGTAGATGGGGACGGGACGGGATAGATTTTAGTTCGCAGGCATTACCCGTCCCGCCAATACCCATTGGGCCATCACTACTCCCCTCCCTGCGGGTGGGGGTGGGAGTGGGACCACACCGGCTTTTGGAGGCTCATTGTCAGGACGGCCGGCTGCTGTCTGGACTCTGGTCTGGAGTATTAAAAAAACCGAAAAGGGGATCCTCGCCGAGATCCTGTCGCTGCTCAAAGAAACAGGTTTAGTTGCCCTCTCAATGCAGTACTAATTAATTAACCGCCGGCAGTCAGTGTGCGTGCGCTCTGCATATTTTTTTTTTCACGCCAGCTCGACTCGAGGCTGCAAATTCACCGTTTGTACTGTGCTGTTACTCAAGGGCTTCCGGCGTGTGTCAATACTCAATAGTAGTATGATAGTGGAGCACTGATCCTTCCACCGGAGGTAAAACGCTCCGAGCAGCCAAGCGAGTACTCCGCACAGTACAGTACTAGCACTGGGCTGGTAGCGGCGGCAATTGAGGCTGCTTTTAGATTGGAAAAAGTTAGAAAAAAGTGCACTGTAGCAATTAATTTTTAGTCCAATCATGACCTAAGTAGACTCAAAAGATTCATTTTGAGTTAGCCAGACAAAAAGTACAAACATGTAACAGCTGCTACTTTCATTTAGTGCTCCATGCAGGTAGAAAATACAATTGATGTGATGGGAAAAGCGAGAATTTTTTTTTGAGCTAAACACACCCTGAGCCAAGAGTACACTGTACACCTGCTCTTTTGACCCTTTGACTGTTCTCGCATCCGCTGAGTTGGCTAACTTTTGACTTGCCATCTGACCTGACCTGACCAAAGGGTCAAACGCGAAACGGCCGTTATCGCAGCAGGCGCTCCACGCGCGAAAGCAGTTTTTCAGTGTCCCCGGCATCCTCGCCCGCTTGGCGAAACCACACGGCCGGAAAAGCGGGGAGCAGAGGAGAGAGCGCTTCCTCTCGGCCGGTCGGCCACTTTCTCAACTGTCATTGTGCCGGTGCCCTCTTTAACAAGGCACCACCAGCGACCAGCCAGCAGCAACTCTCCAAACGAACGAACTAAAAGGGGGCATCGCACTCGCACCTCCCTCCGCGTGCTTCTGCTTCCCCACCCAGTCATCTCAACCTCAGCCCCCTCTCAACCTCTCCTCTCCCTTCCTAGCCGCCTCCGCCTGCGACTCCGATGCCGCCACCGCCGCCGCTCCTCGAGGCGCGGGACTACCTCGGCGCCACCTCGCCGTCGTCCTGCTCCTCCGGCGGCGAGGGGACGGGTCCGCACCTCGCGCTCCGGCTCGGGCTCCCGGGGTCCGAGCTCGACTCCCCCGGCCGTGGCGCGGAGGGGGAGCACGCCCACGTCGACGCCGCGCTCACCCTCGGCCCCGCCCCCGCCCCCCCCGTGCCTCCCAGGGGCGGCGCCAAACGCGGGTTCGCCGACTCCCTCGACCGGTCCGCGAAGCGGGACGGCGCTGCCGCGGGTGACGCTGCTGCTGGGGGCGTGACGAGGGAGGAGAAGCGGGTAGCTGCAGCCGCTGCCGGAGCTCCGCCGGCTGCCAAGTAAGTTGGTGCTGCAGACCTGCGGTTAATTGGTTTCGGCTCGTTATATTTGCCAACTTTTGGCTTTTGCTGTCATGCTGTGGGAGGATGTATGCAATTGGTAGCTCGTTGTCTCTAATAACAGGATTAGTGGTGCTTGATTTGATTGCGGGTCGCACTTAGAAGTAAAAGCAATTGCACAGAACCAGAGACGAGGAAAAAATTTCCTGCTGTTCTTTTTAGCTGCTTACAGAAAGTGTACGCCCGCTTTTATAGCAAGCATATAACATGATATCTTTACTCTTAATTAACGCTGGGTTGCCTGCACACAATCAGAACCTGCATCAATATGATAGTCTGTTTTACGAAAAGGCTTTTGTTTTCCCTTACTATCACCACTGATAAACGGCGTGGTTCTAAGTTCAAGTTATATCCACTTTTGATGGAGTTGTCACTGATGCCATAAAGAAATTGCTTGAGATAGAAGCAGCCGGATTCTGTATCATGTAGGCTATGCATCTAGGATTCTAGGGTACAATGAAATATGTGGAATATCCCGGAGGTCTAGACATGATGCACTCAAATGGGTCCTGTGATTTTGTTCAGCAATCTTTTTCAGATGTTTTTAGTTGCATGGACTAATCTTTGGGAGTTTATGTTCTAGGGCGCAAGTTGTTGGATGGCCGCCTGTTAGGAACTACCGAAAGAATACACTAGCTGCGAGTGCCACAAAGACAAAGGCGGAAGATGATGCTAGGAGTGAGGCAGGATGCTGTTATGTTAAGGTCAGCATGGATGGAGCCCCATACCTAAGGAAGGTGGACCTCAAGACCTATTCAAGCTATGAGGATCTCTCTCTTGGTCTGGAGAAAATGTTCAGCTGCTTCATTACTGGTGAGTGCTTCTGTTTCCTGTTAGTTTTTCTGCCAGAATTACCAATTTACTTGTTCTCCATCTGGTTATTTACCCCTGTAATTGTGATGTAATAAGTTACTGTGTCACAAGTACATGTACGATTAGGTATACTGTTTTCTGCATAAAGTCTTGAGTTATCAATTGACAGTAATTGTTAGGATGGTGCACAGTTAATATATAATTAGTTAAACTAGCTGAACAATGGCCTGCTTATTTATTTGTTTACAGGAACTAGGTACAATGTCGTTTCAAAGAAAAAAGAGAAGTGACATTGCTTGCTTGCTACCTAAGGTTCTAAGAAACTTCTTCCTGCTTATACAGCACAGAGAGAGGAGGAGGAGGAGGAGGAGGAGGGGGGGGGGGGGGGGGGGGGGGTGGGGGGGGGGGGGGTGGAATAGCCGGGGGATGGGGGAGGGAGGAGGCGGGAGAGACTAGTAGTTTGAACTTGCTGAAGATCAGTGCAGTGCACATGAGTTTTGACTAATCAATGGTCACCATGTGCATGAGTCAAGAAGTATTGGCCAGGATTGTATGGAATGTCTTCTTTAAAGGAACGAGGATACAAAACAAAGTTTCAAACTATGTCCTAAAGGTCTTATCCTCTGGATAGCAATCTAATGGAAAACAAAAGTAAACATTATTATCAATACCGGCAAGGAGTGCAGCAAGAAGAATGCTGTACGTTTACCTGTATGGATCTGTTACTTTAAGCATTGACCATTGTGTCCATAAAAGTATATTTGCCTACATGAAACATTTCTAGCCCCTCTTTTTACAGGAATATTTCTATCCCTACTTTAGGACCAAGGCCTTCTTTTGTTCCGTGAATATATGTTTCTCAAACAAATACATATGTTTAAACTAGTGATATTGCAGGTCAAAGCAGTTCATGCAAGACATCAAGAAGGGAGAGGCTTACTGATGGTTCTAGGGCTGATGCCCTTCAGGACCAAGAATATGTCCTTACATATGAAGATAAAGATGCTGACTGGATGCTCGTTGGTGATCTGCCCTGGGAGTGAGTTCCTAACTAAGTGTGGTTTGCAATATTTATCCAAATGATAGTGTTCCTTTTCTATTTATATGCAAATGATAGGGTTCCTTTTCTTGAAACCAATGGAAATCGATATGATTTTGGCGCAGCAGTGTAGACTAGGTTTAATTCATTCACTTGCATTTAAGATATGGCAACTGAAAAATTAGGGGGTTTGGTGAAGGCTCTGTAATTTGACCAAATGCTTAGATACACTTGGGTGCAAATTGGCTATTCTGTTGGATTTTACCAACTTCTCTAGAATGTTCAGTTTTGCACTTCTTTTGGATCATAGGATTCAGATTAGCTAATGTGTGGATTCCTATGAATATCTCATCTCACCTTTAAGTCTGCCCACTCCATTCCAAAAGGTTTAGTTTGGCTTTGTCCTAACTCAAATTTCTTGAACTTCAAGGTTTTGGAATATATTGCTTTATCAAAATATCTTTCATAGGACAATTTAATGAAACTAATTTGAAGTTCTAGACGTTTGTGTATTATTTTCCTTAACCAGTTGTCTGTGATCCCTGACATGTATTAGACATTTACTAGTTATTTCCAATGTCCCTTTTGCAGCTTGTTCACCACAATTTGTCGGAAACTTAGAATCATGAGAGGCTCTGATGCTGTTGGCATGGGTACGTGTACGCACATATGTTTGATATTAAATATTATGCTGTGATTTTATTTTCTTGGGTTACTTGTTCATCACTATTATCTGTCCTTGTGGTAGTTTCTAATCAACTAAAATATAATTTGAATATGTTCTTGTCCTGGAAACAGAAAGTTTGCTGTAATCATAATGTTAGGGCAGATTAAATTTCAACAAAATGTGAAGGCCCATGGGAAAAGTGTTGGCTGAGCATGCATCCACAAGAGAATATGGTATCACTGATTCCTCTGGAAAAATGTGGCCGTGCTCAAACTACTAATCTTTGGGCACATTTGGTATTCTGCCAGTGGAAACGTTTGTCTGGTGGAATTAGAATCTTTTCGTGGAACCATTTGGCTAGCTGTCTGGATTCTTTAAAACTAGGAGGGCACTTTAGTTCCCTTGCTTTTCTTGGTGAGGCTAGTGGTCTGGTTCACCAAAACTTTCTCGCTTTGCCAAGCTTTCCAAGCAGTCTGACCTGACCCAGCAAGCTTGTCCTTGCCAGCATAGAGAGCCAACGCAAGCAAGGCCGTGTGCCTCATGGCTTGTTGCCTCTCCTCCCATGTAGATGATGTGACTTTGCAGACAAGACGAGGTAGGCAGGAGTTCCAAATGGCTCATATTTTCTTTCTCTGTCTCGTTCCCTGGCAAGGCGAGATGGGCAAGTCTAGGTGAGGTAGATGAGGGATCCAAACAAGCCCTAGAAGTACAATCAACGAAACAACATTTTAGCCGATTCAGTCCCTTAGGCCTTAGGCAAAAGACTGGAATTGTTTCAGGCCGTTTCAAGGCTGAATGGTCTTGTTGCCTGCTCATTTGGCAACAGTTCTGGTGTTGCTGGCCAGAATCAGAACCTTCCGATGCGCCAAATGGGACTATTAACCCTGAGATACCGCAAGTCATAGTAATGCTTATTTTGTGACTCATAAAAAATACTTATTTCGTGGCTGATATTTGGTTGAACACATTGTTCATTTAAATATTTGGAAATTGGAATATAGATCTCTTGCTCTCAATTCTGAACTGTGAACTACACTGCAATATGCTCTGATTCTGAACTGTGAACTACACTGCACTATGCTTCTGAACTGTTTCCAAGCAATACAAGGGCTATGTTCAATTGTAGCCAAGTAACTTAAAACCTTTTTTGTGGAAAAAATTTACTTCTTGGACCATCACTCTGTTAATATATAACATTAGTGAACATTGCCTGCTCTTTCGTTTAACTGTACTTTGTGGTTCACACATGCATCAGCTTCATTAGTGTTTGTTGCTCTGTACTCAAGTATCCAATCTTCTTGTAGCTCCAAGATCACTGGAACAGATAGTTCGGAACAAATAGCTTATCTTGCCCTATGGCAGAGTCATGAACTAAAGGACAGAGCATGGCCCTGAAGGGAGGGAGCGATGTTTTATGTGAAGTGCTTCGGTTAAGTCTTTTCTTATACATGTGCAGTGAGATCTGTGGCCTACTGTAAGACGCCCATTTTGCTCACGAGGTTGTCGCGTGTTATTGTAGATGGTCGCTTGCTTTTGTCTGTGAAAGATCAAACCCGTTATCCTACTGGCTACTACTTCCTCTATGATACTTTCACCCGTATTAGGAAGTTTGTATTTCATATCCTAGAAGTAAAAAAATGCCTATGTTGTCCAATAAGTATTTTTTTTTTCTCGTGCTGTGTCTGCAAGTCAACTAATTATTCAGTGGATGTGGATCTAGAAAGAATCCAATCAGCTCTGTTATTTAACCTGATAGTGAATATTAACGCTCTGATGTCACATGTACATTCCTCTATGGTACTACATCCAAATCAGGAGGATTCTATGGTACTACATTCCTCTATTGTACGTGCTGAACTAATATGTTCGCCACTGAGCAATGTGATCATCATGTATGACAAAGCTGGTTAACAGACTTAGTGATTCGATTCCAACTTCGGTGTGAAAGTGATATGCAAGGTTAGACCGCGACCTGATGAATTTCCAAAGAAAAATGTTACCCCCCCCCCCCCCCCCCCCCCCCCCCCAAAAAAAAAAGCAAGATTAAACTGAATCCTCCTGAATTTGCAAAGAAAACGGAACCCACCGAATCATTTTCCGGTGAACTTGACTAGGAGTAGGGGGAAATAGTTGATCGCACTGATCTTTGATCTTCTTCTGAAAGCCTAGGGTCAGATATGAAAGGCAGATTTCAGATTAGATAGTTTTTTTTTAAAAAAAATATCCTAGGCCCTGTTAACTTGTCCAAATAGGTTCTTTTTGAAAATATCCTAGGCCCTGTTAACTTATCTAGATTTTGACTTCTTTTCAGATATAGACAAGTTTTTTTTTTCACAATAAATCAGTATCAGACGGAATCAACGCTTCTTCTTAGAGAACCGCACAGGGCTTAATTCCTATCCAAACAAGTATGGGACTAGGACTTCTTAATTTATTACGAAAATTTCCGTTGCCCATCGTCCAGAGTCTACACCTTTGGTAGTAGTTGGTACGAGAGAGAGAGAGAGAGAGAGAGAGAGAGAGGACTCTGAATCATGAGAAGGAAATACAGAACGAGATGAGAGAACAGAGAAGCAGCGTTGGGACGACAAGGGGATGTGCCCGGCCTGGCGCTTGACTAGATCTGGTCGGCCTCCCGCCCTCCCCGGAGTAGTGACTGCGCGTTGCCAACCATCGCAACAACTCCAGATCACCACTACTGTATCAGTGTCACACGACCCCAGTTTTGCTGCCATTTCCCAACACGTCTGCGCTACGCACCTCGTGGGCCCTCAAGGATCCGAAGCTAGCGGAACTGCTTACCTGCCTCTGCCTGCTTGCAAGAGAACACGAGAACACGACATGAGCGCTGCACTAGGAGCAGTGCTGCCTGCTGCCGCTGCCACACAACTACTACTACTGCAGCTCGACCGTGAAAGCTCTCTAGCACAAAACTGGCATCCTGACCTCCGTCCCTTTGTGTGCGGTTCTCATCAATTCACAATTCTCACCACCAGCAGCTCTGCTGCCCGGCATTAATATCGTCACGCACAATTGCACGCCTCGCGTGCGTGAGTACGAGTACCTACGTGTACGTCACACAGTAACTCCGACCCGACGGATCGGCCGGGGCCGGGGCGAGCCGTGCTCCGTCCTGCCGGCTCATTTAAACCGGGCCTCACCCTGCTGCCTCCATGATTTTTCGTTCAGGACGGACGGGACCGACCCTGGGCGCTGGGCTGGGGCACCTCGGCAGCCACAGCCACAGCCTGGTGGTGGTGGCGACCGGATCACCAGGCGTCCAGGCGCCCAAGGGGACCAAACGGCACGGCAGCACCAGCACTGACTGATGAGGACCACTACGACACATGCATAGCTCGAGTCTCGACCGGGGTTGGGGTTGTGCGGCCTCCACCAGCACCAGACCCAATCGTCCGCGCCGAGCTGCCTCTTTCAACTCGCGGAAAAAGGAAGAAACGATAAACGGTCGCGACGCGACGCCACCGTGCTAATCTCAGCCGTTTCAGGAACCAGGAGTCGGGACCGGACCACCGATCACGCACCATGAACGCCAGTCGCGTCGCTCACGTGCCGTGCTGGCGCCTGCGCCGGCTGCCTCGATCTCGGACGCCGCGGCAGCAACAGGCGCGCGCGACAGCGGCACGAGAGCGGGAACAGCTGCTAGCAGCGCAGCGCCCCCGGCGCGATGCCGATATGCCGGCCGTGGGTTCGGTGGGCGATCGCGACGGAACACGGCCAGTTGCGCGCCATGACTCGCCGCGCCGCGGGCCACGGACAGCCCTGGTGGCCGGGCACCCGCCGGTCACATGGCCGCGGGACCCAACCACCCCCCTCTGCCTACTACGCGCCGGAATTTAGAATAACCGGCCTGATCCGGCCGTTTGAACGCGTTTGGAGGGATATAAGTTACTTGACAGCACGCAGCAGAATAGACCTGCAGTTATGGATGTCACGCGCGCGTACATGCGCGATGCCGGGCGCGTTCCCGTCTTTAAATGAACACTCAACTCAGTCAACAACTGTGACGAGTGGGAGGGAGCGACCTTTTACACCAACACATGAACTATGCCATCGCCCATCGCCATGCTATGCATCTAGGCATGGCCCCCGTGTCTGCTCGGTGTCTTGCTACATGGCTCTTGTCTACATTGGTTCCCGTTGGAGTAATGGTCACTGCTTATATACAGGTATAGGCCTCGTTTATTCCAGATTGAGCCTTTGACGGACGGCGGAGATATATGCCATAGAACAATGTTTGAGTCATGTTTTATTCATAGTATTATTACATTCGAACGTAGTTAAAGCGCGACGGTTCGGGGCAACGAAGCGCAGAACCTCCAGCTCTCATCTTCTTCGCTAGCTTGGCACTGGCAGCATTCTGGTCTATGGCTGTCTTCTTCGCTAGCATTTCCTCTTCTTCAATCTCCTTCAATCATACTCCGCCAATCTCCATCAAACCGAATAAACCTGAACCTAGTTTACCCAATGACCACTGCCACCGTGGCGCCTCAGCGGCTGACGGTGCTCTGCTGCCACCATCGCCATACCCACGTGCCGCCAGCCACTGGTAGGCCATCCCTTTCCGCTGAGGAATCGTGGCTATGAATCGAGAGAGAGAGTTGCCCCCGGAAGCCTAAACCCTTCGACACTTAAGGCCTTAACCACACAATTCTTGTTCACCTTCTGGCTTCTCTGACGTGTTAAGTGTGTGTCAGTAGTATTAGTCTCAGTCAGTCAGTCAGTCAGTCTCAAGGAATTGAAATGCTTCTGAAAAGAATGTAGTACGCGCCAAAAGAAAAACATCAAGGCGGACACACGTACGCATCACTACTTTATTCAGTGCGTACCCTGGCTTGTTCGATGGTTGATGCCCATGCCCCCCTTCTCGATCAGGAATACCTGATACATCCCATTCTCACCACCAATATGATGCTTGTTACAGCGCGGTACGGTACGAACAAGCCCAAGACGAGCAATCGTTTATATCCATTTTTTCGTGCTCCTCCATTGGCCTGCGCGTACGAAGAACAGGGGTGATCCTTGGCCAAGACGATTCTTCTTCGGTTGGCCACCCCCACCCCCAGCAAGCAATAATGCAGGAGCGGGCGATCGATGAGGTGGTGGATGAGTGGACGGAGCGATCCGAAACGTGCGACCGCTGCTGCGCGCGTTAATTGGCTATTGCCGCACAGTGCGGCCGTACGCCCCCCGCAGGCACGGATCGCTTTCAGTGGTGGCCTCCGGCGAGACGAGAGACGACGGACGGACGGACGAGCACCCACTCCGACTCTCCTCTCCCCTCTGCCGTCCCCATCTGGTTGTAGTAAGATTCATGTCATGAGGCAGCGAGTGACACACGCCAATCAGCCAGCAAGCTAAAGGGTGTGCGAGCAGGGCGATCGCAGTGGAAGGCGAGCTGCCCTGCCCTGCGCCGCAAGGACGGTGAAGCACATGCCACGGGCATGCTTGCCCCATATGGTACCCTGAGCCCGGCGGCAGCCTTGCCGATCACTTATGCTTGTCCCCCTTTTGATCCCAGTAAAACGTTACACCCATGCCCCTCTTAAGTTCAACACCCTGTTCCAGTGTGTCCTGTCGCTCGCATAGTCGCTCTGCGTTGTTTTTTACTGCGCCGTTAAAACGCCACCGCCGCCGTACAGTACACGTGCTGTGCTACCTACTTAAACGAGCCACCGCCGCGCCGGGCACAGCGGCAGCTCGGCTTGTGTGGCTGCGCGCAGGATCCACTCGGCAGCGCGCGCGCGGGCAATCAGAGCTGTAGTAGCAACAGCATTCAATTCACTCCATATCAAACAGCTAGTACTAGCTCTGAGCTACCCCGTCTCCTCTGCTTCGCGTTGGCGGCGATCAGCTCAGCGTGGTGGCGGCCGTCAGTCGTCAGATGAGTCGCGCGGCGCAGACAGGAGGGGCGGGGGCCGGGGGCGGAGGCGGAGGCGCGGCGAGGCTCAAGGCGTCGCCGCGGGCGCTCTTCTCCTGCGGAATCTTCAGCACCTGCACGCACCCTGCGCTAAGCCCGACAGCCACGCCCAACAACAATGTGGTGCCGGGGACTAGTGGCGGCGGCTCGGGCACGCCCTGCGCCGAGGCATCGTCCGAGTCGCCGGCGGTGGTGCAGGCGGCAGCGGCGGCGGCGGCGGCGGCCACGGCAACGCCTCCGCAGCGGCAGCACCAGCGGGCGCAGCAGAGGAACGTCGGGCCCTCGTCGTCGTCTTCCTCGTCGTCCTCCTCCGCGTCGCAGAGCTTCACGCAGTGGAGGCTGCCGGTGCACCACCCGCCGCAGGCGTCGGCGTCGGCGTCCGCGAGCGGGGCGGGCGCCGGGGACGCGCTGCTGAGCGCGGAGGAGAAGTTCGCCACGGGGGAGGTGATGGCGGCGCTGCGGGCGGTGGAGCGGGAGATGGAGGCCGCCGCGAGGCCGGTGCCGGCGGGGGTGGTGGCCGGGGTGGTCGCCGCGGTGCGGGAGCCGGCCACGGCGAGGCTGGCCGCCAAGGTGCTCCTCGTCGTGCTGCTGGAGGAGGGGAACAGGGAGACGGCCGTGGAGGCCGGCGCGGCGTCGGCGGCCGTGGAGGCGGTGGCGGCGTCCGGGCCGGCGGGGGCCACGGCCGAGCGCGCGCTGGCAGCGCTCGAGCTCCTCTGCACGGCCCCCGGCGGCGCCCAGGCAGTGCGGAGGGAGGCCCTCGCGGCGCCGGTGCTGGCGCGAGCCGTGGAGGGGATGGCCGGCCGCGGTCGCGAGTGCGCCATCGGCGTCCTGGCCGCCATCTACGGCGGCGGAGGCGGAGGCGGTGAGGACGCGGCCTCGTCCTCGCCGCCGCCGCCTGAGGTGGTGAAGGCGGTGGTGGCGGCGATGCAGGGCGAGTGCAGCGCGCGTGGACGGCGCAAGGGCGCGCAGCTGCTACGCGCGCTGCAGGAGGGCGGCCGCCTCGGGCTCGCGTGGGACGGCGTCGGCGATCAGTGAGTGACAAGCGGGCCACCCAGCCTGACGCCGTCGCTCTCTTGTGCGTCCTCACGTGGGACCCAGGTCGCAGTGACCAAGTTGCAATGGATTGGGTAGTTGCTGTGGGGCCCTAGGCTACTGAAGCGTGGGCCCGGGTGAGGACGGGAGGGAGCAGTGACTTGGCTTTGGTTGATGATGCCCTTGCAAACGGTCGGTGAGGTGATTTGATTGATATGTTGTGGTCACCTTTTGTAGCCTGTGATTTGTACCATCTTTCTCGTGAAAATTTATGGCGCCCCTGACGCGTCTGGCCCACGGCTCGTTCCCTGCAACTCCCAGGAAAATAATACATCAATCAGTTCAAAAAATGGGGATGGAAAATAAATCTTGCTTTCTAAACAGGATCCATCACGCTGGGCCTTTCTATAAACAGGATGAATAAATAATAAATCTCCGCTCTCGCCCCGAGTCTACTAGTGGCAATGGCAAAAGCCTGAAGTGAGAAAGGCCCACAGCGTGCAACGGCCTCATAAACGCGCTGTGCCCGGCGCAATGTGCTATCCGGTCCGGCCATCCTCTGGCTGGCTGCCAGTCTATCCGAGGTCCATGGATCAGATAATTCGGATTGACAAAAACGCCTGCACGTGCAGTGTATTTGTAGCGGTAGATCATCGCATACTACTGGTAGCAGTAGTAGTAGGAGTAGTTTGCATGCCTCGTTAATTTCTACTACTAGTACGTACTGTACTGAACAGCTGCCCAACAGGGTTGCGTTGCTGCTCGCCTGCTCGGTGCCAGCACCGTGTCCGTGACTCGTCAGTCTGCAGCCAATGCACAGTGATCGACTGCAATGCATTCTTCATTTCTTCAGACACGGCGCCGGTGCAGCCCGCGCGGCTGCAGGCAACACGGCAACAGCGCCCACTTTGGACTTTGCCGCCGCTTTTGCCTTCCGAAACCAATCCTTCCTGTTCCTGATGCGGAAATATGGAAATGGATATCTAAATTATCTGCATTCATATTCATTCGAATTGTTTATATAGATATTCGTATCCGTATCTGTTTTAAAATAGATGTCAAAGTGGATACATCCGTATTCATATTTCAGTTTTTTCTCTATCCGATTCTAGTTCCGTATTCGACAATATCCGGCAATATTCGTATCTGAATAGAAAATAAGGTATCATGAACCTATTTAAAAGTTTTCTCTCCATAATAAGTGAACAATTATTTAATTTTATTATTACTAATAATGCAAGTAACATATTTAATAGTATATATTAAAAAAAATTAGTATTAATTGTAAATTATTAATGATACATAAAGATTAATTAATAATTAAAGTACTTTTATAGTTTAGGTTAATCTAATATATTTGTTCTTTTAAATTATTTTAATCCTTTATTTTATTTATTTATTGATATAAATTATTTTATATAAATTTAAAATTTCATAATAAATATTTATATAAATATAATATCAATTGATTGATATATTTTAGTTATTAAATATATATATTGATAACTATATTATTTTTGTGCTATCCTTGTCTATGTTATATACACAAATGCTTTATCTCTACTTGTTTGATAATTACGTAATTCCAATACTAATTATAAAGTAAATGGCTATTTGTTTTCTACCATTTTTATTTAAATTTATTCATTTGATCTATTATTTTATTCAATATTATCTATTATAATTTAGTTTACTTTGCTCTTAGAGATTATTAGAAGTGTACTTTCATTTAGTTCATTTTGGTTAACGATGTACTTAATAATAAAACTTTGTTCATGTATGTTGAATTTCATAATGTACATTTTCAGTTGGATCGAGTAAACATTCGATTTCGGATCCGCATTCGAACCATCCGTTTTGTATTCGTATTCAAAAATATTTAAATCTGTATTTATATTTAAATTAAAATACGATAAAAGGTGACATGTAGATTCGATTACATGCATATCCGATCCGTTTCCATCGTTACTGCTGCCACTGCCATGCCTTTGCCATCTGCCCATCTCCCTAGCATCCGCTTTTTCCACGCAAAGGGAAAAAGGCCTGGCATCCTCTGCTCTCGCCTCGGCGTCGAGATCTGATCGAGTTGACGAGTTGACTTCAGGGGCGGATGTCCGGCTCTGAATGACCGAACGACTGACCGACTGACTACTGACTACTGGGGCGTCCTTTCTCCTGGCGCGCCTCGTCAATTATCGCGACACCTGCTCCTCCGCTCAGATCAACGTCAGCTTTGCCTAGTCGTCCGTCGCGTCGTCGCCAGTGCCCCGTTGGGCCTTTGAGGATGGATGGATGGTGTGATGTGGGCCGGAAAAGGAAGATTGACGCGGGCCCAAGAGCTGTTTGTCGGAAAGGCCTGTAACATCTCACAGGGATTCCTAGGCTCCTGGGCTTGCTCTGTGACCTTCTCTCTCTCTCTCTCTCTAAACTCCTGTTTACTCAAGTAGGCGTCCTCGTTAGCTCTCGATGAAGTCAACAAAAAAAAAAAAAAAATGCTCAACGCAGCAGCTTCTGCTGTTCCTGTGGAATTCTTAATAAATTGTAAAAACCTGACGTGATTGATGCCACGAGTGCATCCACCGATGGGGGGTGATAGAGGTTTGTTTGGTTCTATTACCTACTAACAATTAGCTAGCTATAATATTATTTTTTATGCAACCATAGGAGATCTACCTTTCAATTAAGGTAGAGAAATAGTGTTTAGGTAAATCTACGACATGCCTCACCGGGCAAAAACAAATTGGAAACAAAATGCCCCTTGTAGCGCTACATGCATAAGTGGTGGCTCTTTTCTTTGTACAATGGCATCTTTTATTCTTGAGGTGACCTATAACATCGATCCTGAAACAATGTTGAAAATTTGTCTTTTTCTTTCTTCCTTCCTTTACTTACAGTGAAGTTGAATTGATTCCTATGAAATTCCTGTTTAATTTCTAGAAAATTTCTATGTTTCAAACAAGCCCATTGTCAATGTGTAGGGGGGGGGGGGGGCACGAGAGGGATTGCATCTGCAACACACATTGAGATTCCCATTACAGTACTTGGTTTTAGACCACCTTTGCAAAAGGGTATAGGCCGGTTTACAATGGCCCATCCCATAGGACGCAGTGCTCTTTGTGTTCATCCTCTCTTTTGTAAGTTGTTTGCAGTTTGAATTTTGTTTTGCACTATAATATCCAGAATAAAACTTTGCATTTGGTTTCCTCGCGTGCTTTCTGTAATTGGTAACTTCAAAATCTTCCATACAAATCTGAATTGGCTCAGTTACGCTGAGCAGGTGGAACAATATTGATCATTCGGTGTCCATCTCTAAATGGTGGAGTCTCATGTGCCCTGGAGCAGTTGGACGTCTTGAATTCTGATCCAAAGGGAGACGAACTATTAGCTCTATAATTAGCTATGTTATTAGCTGGTTCGTTTTCAACAACAAATAAGCTAAATTCTTAGTATGTATAGCTAACTATTAGCTCTATGAATACTCATAATATAATACTAACAATAACAGCTAGAAAACACGCATGGTTTAGTGAGGGACAAAGCTTAATAAAACAATATTGTTAATTGGCATCCAATAATATATGCGAAGTGCAGCCATCGGACAACGGCATCAGGACATATTGCCTCACTACATTAGTCAATGGCTTTATCAGTCACCGTGACACTTCTTGCTTGTCATCATCAACTTCCCGCTAATTTTTTAGTCCTCGGCACGGTAGTAGCAGAGAACTTGCAATAATCCTTCTTTTGTTTATTCCAATATTATCCTCCTTCTTTAGAAAGAAAACCAGAGGATCAATTAAGCCGCAAGCCACTGACCAATTAGATATATATAAGTATATATACAAGGTGATTAGCGTGAGTCATTACTCATGTGGTGTTTGTGAGCGAGAAAGGCGTATATGGCTAATCCGTGTCCACACACACACATCATGTGCTTAATTGTAAACTGATTAATTCCATCTTAATCTTAATAAGATTGTAACATGCATATTTTTCTATGATGAATTTGTCAAACGTGACTGTTACATATATATGGAACACATAACTGCAGCTTGCAGGTTAGGACTACTGGCGGCGAGGAATATAATTATGAGAAGTGGATCATGTCGTTTTAGTTGTGTCTTGATCTCACGTCTTATGTTTGCACCCGATTCTGTGCTAGCTGGCGAAACCGGTCTGGCCGGGTTTGGCCCCTGCGCCGACTTTTGGCAGGCTGCCACGTGGCGCCCCGAGAGGCCCCGTGAAAACCGGGTTGGCCGGGTTTGGACCCGGCTTGGTCGGGTTTGGCAGAGTCCGAGCCGATTAATAGATCTAATCGGTTTTTGATAGTTTTTGGATGTCGGAAACTTGGAGACTTGTCTAGATACGTGTTTGCTACTGGGATAAGACCACCCCCTCTATATATATGAGAGGATCATGGCCGATTGAGATCTTAACCATCCAATCGTCAAAACACATCTACCAAGTAGATTCTCGCGGTGGTTCATCTCTATCCTGCTGTTCGGCTCGACTCTCCGCGAGTTTAGTCGACATTCTAGGTGATCTCCGCGATCCCTAGGGCAACCTCTACGTGCATCTCTCCGACGGATCTTTCCGAGGGGTGTTCGGGAGTTTCCGGCGAAGGACGGGCGCTAAATCGACTATCAAACGTCCTCTGCTGCTGAAGACGGTCGTCCCGACGACCAGAAGACCAGAACCCTAGCTTCCTCGGCAAACCCGAGGATACCGGCTCAGCCGACTATCAAAGTCGGCCAGGCCGGGTAGGCGGCTTGGCCGGGTTCTGAAACCGGCCAGGCCGGGTTTCGCGGGCGTGCTGCTCCGTGCTGTTTCGTTTCGTGCGCGACCGTGCGATCTAGCAGCTTGCTGTCTGTTGTCCTGTTTCGGCATCAACACACTTTTTGGTGACTCCACTGGGGATGAAGGCTCAATCCCAGATCCAATCTACTAGCGGCATGGCGGCCGACGATGGAAAGAAGACCGACAAGAACGTCAATGAAGACAACGTCGTCCGTCTCAAGACTATCGACGAGCTTCCTGAGGAGCTCCGAAAAAAGCTGGAGGCCAAGCTTGTTGCCGATACCCAAGCCTTCCTGGATAGCTGTACTAAGGACCGGCGCAACAAGGTCACCCAAGTCTCCGAGCCTAACTTCGGCGACTCGTCTTCTTCATCCGGCGGAGGAGGCGGGAAGACCGAAGCGGAGAGGGCTACTAAGGAGGAGGAAAAGCTCAAGGCTAAGATACAGTCGGCCCTCAACGAAGTACAATTGAACTTAGCTGAGATGATGGTTGACAAAGTGCCTTTTCCGATGAATGTCATCGAGAAAGGGGAGCCCGCTATTTTGATTCGTCCAGAGCAAGCCGACACCACGCAAGGCAAGAACGTGATTATCGGCGAACCACGGGAGGCACCGAAACAAGTTTCGGGGCGTCAAGTGGTGCTTGAGAAGGACGAAGACGGCAAGACCAAATTGAAGATCTCTGCAGGGTCGTCGCAGTACTTATCTCGGCAGCGGCGCTAGGAGGCCACGGCGGCACAGCAGAGGCCGGCCAGGCCGGTTCCAGGAACCGGCCCAGCCAGGAACACGGCCCAGCCGGCTACAGAAGCCGGTCAGGCCGGTTCTGGCGCCTACCCGGCCAGGCCGGGTACAGTAGCCGGCTCGACCGGTTTTGTCGGGGGTGGCGACTCTTCTTCCTCTGCTGCTCCTAGGGCTGCCAGCGCTGGTGGTGCCCACGTGATCAGAACATTCGTCCCAAATCATCCAGAAATTGGCACTTGGAAGACGAACGCAAGTTCAAATAAGGGGAAGTTCGTTCCAAAGAAGCTTTGTACGTTTGACCGGCTCATGGAAAAGTACCGGCAAGAAAAGGCCAATTCCCAGAATCGGTCCATAAAAAAAAGAGGCTACACCGCCAAAGCGAGATGAGCAATCAAAGAAGATGACGGTGGCTCCGGCAACGTCTCCGGCGCAGGAGGTTGCTCGCCCTCGCGTCTCTCGTTGGGGTCCCCCACCTCCACCTCAGCCACATTGGGGCCCCAACGGGGTGTTCGTGCCGTACCCCTTCCTCATGCAGCAGTAGCCGATGGACGGAACGTCTTCATCATCAGTGTTTAGCCGATTGGGCTACGGTCAATCGGGCTATGGCGGCCAAGGGGCGTCGCTCTCGCCGCCGCCAGCGAGGTTGGTGATTGGTGATGGAAGAGAGAAGGCTCCACCACGACAAGTCTATGTGCCTAAGAGGGTCGTGGAGTCTCCCATTGTTCCTATTGCTCCTACTGCACTGCCGCCGAAGGAGGCACCTTCGGCAACAATTCTTATCGGCTCTCAAGAGGTGCCTATCGTTGACAACGATGAGCCGATGAGGATTGAGGAGCCATCATCCACCGCTCCGGAGGTCACCGCTAAGGTTGTGGAGAAGAACCTGATTGATCCAAAATATTTGCAACCGAAGTGGTGCCCGCCGGGATTGACCAAGACGCAGCAGCGGAAGTTACAGCGAGCGCGCCAAACTCAGCAAAAGCGGGAGAAGTTGGAAAAATGAGAGAGGAGATCTTCAATGCTGCACACCCAATTTTTTCACAAACTCAGAAAGGAAGTGATCCGGCGTGCTTCGCAAAATCTGCAGAGAAGGTTGCTGGGCAGAGAGATCTGCCAGAAGCGAAGTTTGCACAGGTCGCAGAAACCGGCCAGTCCAGGTCAGAGCTGGCCCAGCCGGGTTTCCCAGGAACTGGCCAGGCCGGGTCAGAGACGGCCAGGCCGGGTCTGCCTGAAGCCGGCCAGGCCGGGTTTTGCGGCTTCGTCTCCCGCCGCCGCCGCCGACGCCGGTTCACTGGAATCGGCTGTCGCTGCTGTTTCTTCTGTTGTTGCAGGTTCTGGTGACGCAGAAGATGAGGAGATGGTCGATTATGAGCCGACGCCGCCGCGCACCGAACTTAATGTCGTTTACTTGTCTTCCGATTACTATGTAATCGATGAAGATGAAGGTTCGGCGACGGCTCAGTTTTGCTTCGCCGCCGAGGATGCCGTCTTCAAGAAGCCGGAGGATTCCGTCAACCACATTCAGCCGCTTCATATCAAGGGACATATCAACGGCACGCCGGTTTATCATATGTTGGTGGATAGCGGCGCGATTGTCAATCTAATGCCGCATTCGCTCTACAAGATGCTCGGCGGCACGGAGGGGGAGCTAGTGAAGACCGACATGACGATCACCGGAGTTGGAGGCGGCGAGCCAATTCTAGCTTTGAGCGTAGCGACGATGGAGTTGACCGTCGGCAGCAAAACGTTGGCAACCGCGTTCTTCGTCGCCGAGGTACAAGGTAGTTATAATCTCATCCTTGGTCGCAGTTGGATTCATGCCAATCGTTGCGTTCCATCCAGTTTGCACCAGACTTTAATTCAATGGGTGGGGTATCAAGTTGAGGTTATTCATGCTGATTCATCGGCTTCCATTGCTACGGCCGATGCTCCTTCGCTCGGGGGGCACGATGGTATTGCTTGCTTATCTGGTCATGACTTGTCTGGCGTTGAGTTTATTGGCGTCACTAAGAAAGGATTTGTGCCTGTGTCATTGAAGCCGATCGATAATCGGCTCAATATCATCGTGTAATTAATTTTTTGCAATGGATACTAATGTTGAATGGTTGAAACATCGTGTGGATCAATATCGGGCTTCTATGACCGATGTCTGTGAAACAATTGATGATTTTGATGAGCTCAATAAGTTGGGCCAAGGTTTCACGTCGGCCGACCCATTGGAAGAAGTTGACATTGGGGATGGTTCTACACCAAGGCCAACGTTCATTAATAAAAATTTAAAAGCCGATTATAAAGCTGAATTAATCGTGCTTTTAAAAGAATATGCTGATTGTTTTGCATGGAGCTATAATGAGATGCCCGGATTGAGCCGAGAGCTTGTTGAGCATCGGCTTCCCATTAAGCCTGGATTCCGGCCTCATAAGCAACGTCCTCGCTTCTTTCATGCTAAAATTTACGACCGCATTAAAGAAGAAATTAATCGGTTGTTGGAAGCGGGATTTATTCGCCCATGCAGGTATGCGGAGTGGATCTCTAATATTGTGCCCGTTGAAAAGAAAGGATCGGGCAAGATTAGAGTTTGCATTGATTTTAGAGATTTGAATAGAGCCACTCCAAAAGATGAATATTCTATGCCTATTGCCGATATGCTTATTAATGATGCTTCAGGACATAAAATTCTTAGCTTTCTTGATGGTAACGCTGGTTACAATCAAATATTTATGGCCGAAGAGGACACGTCTAAAATGGCCTTTGTTTGTCCTGGGTTTGTTGGATTATTTGAGTGGATTGTCATGACATTTGGATTGAAAAATACCGGTGCTACCTATCAACGTGATATGAACTTAATCTTTCATGATTTAATTGGCGTGGTCATGGAAGTATATATTGATGATATTGTGATCAAATCGGCTGCCAATAATTCTCACTTGGCCGATTTGCGTCTTGCTTTTGAGAGAATGCGCCGGTATGGTTTAAAGATGAATCCACTTAAATGTGCTTTTGGTGTATCGGCGGGCAAGTTCTTGGGATTTATTATTCATGAGAAGGGCATAGAAGTTGATCCCAAGAGAATAGAGAGTATCAAGCAAGTTCAGGCGCCTGTATGTAAAAAAGACTTACAAAAGTTTCTGGGAAAGGTGAACTAATTGAGAAGATTTATTGCTAACTTGTCCGGGAAAGTTATTCCTTTCACCCCCATATTAAGATTGAAAGATGAGAGTGAGTTTGCTTGGGGGGCAAAGCAACAAGAGGTATTTGAGAAGATCAAGGAATACTTGTCGAAGCCACCGGTTCTTCGTGCTCCAAGGAGAGGAGTTCCTTTTAAATTATATATTGCTGCCGAAAAAAAAATAATTGGTGCGGTTTTGACTCAAGAGGATGATGGCAAGGAGTATGTTATTGCTTATATTGGTCGTCGTCTTCTTGATCCCGAGACAAGGTATGCCCATATTGAAAAATTATGCTTATCATTATACTTTGGTTGTACTAAGATGAGACATTACTTGTTAGTTAGTACATGCATTGTTGCTTGGCAGGCCGATGTAATTAAACATATGTTATATTGGCCAATCCTTAGTGGAAGGATCGGTAAATGGGCATATGCATTGGTTGAATATGACTTGACTTTTGAGCCTTTGAGAGCCATGAAAGGTCAAGTTCTTGCTGATTTTATTGTTGAGCATGCAATTGATTTAGGACATGAGATCAATTACATAACTTTTACTCCATGAAAACTTTATTTTGATGGATCGGTTTGCAAACAAGGCCAAGGTGTTGGTATTGTTATTATTTCACCACATGGTGTTGAGATGGATGTGTCAAACCGATTAGAAAATTACTGCACTAATAATCAAGCCGAATATTTAGCTCTTTATTGCGGCTTGGAGATGTTGAATTCCATGGGAGTAAAACATGTTGAGGCTTATGGTGATTCTTTATTAGTGGTGCAACAAGTTTCTGGTGAATGGCAATGTTTAGGGGAATCACTTAATGCTCATCTTGATACTTGTCTTAATTTAATTGTATCTTTTGCCGAATTTAAAATTCGGCACATACTGAGACATGAAAATTCAAGAGCCAATATGTTAGCTCAGCGAGCATCAGGCTTTGACGTCGGTGGGCGTAAAGATTTAAAGCCGGTGCAAAGCATCTTTTCTGATTTCTGTGCAGGTACGTGGAAACCGGCCCAGCCGGGTCTAGGAGTCGGCCTGGCCGGCTCTGGACCAAACCCGGCCAGGCCGGGTACGGAAGGCGGCCAGGCCGGTTCTGGCCAAGAACCGGCCAGGCTGGGTATTGAAGCCGGCTCGGCCGGGTATTGCGGCTTTGATCCAAATTGTCCAGAATTGTGCCAAGTTGATGGGTAGGCCGATTTGGAGGACTCCCTTGTAAAATTTTCTGCGAGATCCCAGCACTAAAGCCGATAAAAGTATTCGGCGGATTGCGTTTAAGTTCACTTTGCATAATGATGAGCTTTATCGGAGGACCGCCGATGATTTGTTGCTCAAGTGCTTGGGACCTGGTGAAGCTAAAGTGGCTATGGGGGAAGTCCATGAAGGTGTTTGTGGTACGCATCAAGTGGCTCCTAAGATGAAATGGCTTTTGAGAAGGGCTGGTTTTTATTGGCCTACTATGATAGCCGATTGTTTTCGCAACTACAAAGGATGTGAGGAGTGCCAACGGTTTGGTAATATTCAGTTAGTGCCTGCTGCAATGCTTCATCCTATAATCAAACCATGGCCTTTTCGTGGTTGGGGACTAGACTTCATTGGTCAAATTCATCCCCCTTCTTCAAAGGGTCATTGCTTCGTGTTGGTGGCCACAGATTATTTTATTAAGTGGACCGAAGCGGTGCCTTTGAAGAATATGACACATAAGGAGGTGATTGAGTTTGTGACTGAGCATATTATTCATAGATTCGGCATTCCTCAGACTTCGTCTACGGATTAGGGGAAATCTTTCATATCAAGAGAGGTGCGAGAGTTTGCCGAATCATATAAGATTAAGTTGCTTAATTCATCTCCATACTATGCTCAAGCCAATGGCCAGGCTGAGTCTAGTAACAAGACCTTGATCAAGCTTATCAAGAAGAAGATAGAGGATAATCCAAGAAGGTGGCACGATGTATTATCAGAGGCTCTGTGGGCTCATCGTATATCTCGTCATGGTGCTACAAAAGTTACTCCTTTTGAGCTAGTGTATGGACAAGAGGCTGTGTTACCCGTCGAGGTGAATTTAAATGCATATCGGCTCACTAAGCAAAATGACTTGTCTGCCATTGTGTATCATGATTTGATGATGGATAATATTGACGAGGTGACCGACAAAAGATTAGCGGCTCTAAAGGAGATGGAAAAGGAAAAGGTCCGAGTTGCTAGAGCTTATAACAAGAAAGTGAAGATCAAGTCGTTCCAAGTTGGGAAATTGGTGTGGAAGACTATACTACCAATTGGAACAAAGAGCAATAAGTTCGGCAAGTGGTCGCCTAGTTGGGAAGATCCTTACAAAGTGATCAAGGTGATATTCGGAAATTCATATATGCTAGAGACGTTGCAAGGTGATCGTCTTCCAAGGGCAATTAACGGAAGGTATTTAAAAAAGTACTTTCCAAGTGTTTGGCAAGAAGCCTAAAAGCTCTCCAAGCAATGGCCGATACATGTATCGCCCTTAGAACAAATATAGCCGATGTATGCATCGCCCTTAGTCACTAAACAGCCGTTGGGTTAAGTATCGTTGCTGCTTAGTTATTTGTTTTCAGGTTCATATGCAGAGAATTCGCCTGAAAACAGGGGGGCATATGTTTGCACCCGATTCTGTGCTGGCTGGCGAAACCGGCCTGGCCGGGTTTGTGACCCGGCTTGGCCGGGTTTGGCCCCTGCACCGACTTTTGGCAGACTGCCACGTGGCGCCCCGAGAGGCCCCGTGAAAACCGGCTTGGCCGGGTTTGGACCTGGCTTGGCCGTGTTTGGCAGAGTCCGAGCCGATTAATAGATCTAATCGGTTTTTGGTAGTTTTTGGACGTCGGAAACTTGGAGACTTGCCTAGATACGTGTTTTCTACTGGGATAAGACCACCCCTCTCTATATATATGAGAGGATCATGGCCGATTGAGATCTTAACCATCCAATCGTCAAAACACATCTACCAAGTAGATTCTCGCGGTGGTTCATCTCTATCCTACTGTTCGGCTCGACTCTCCGCGAGTTTAGTCGGCGTTCTATGTGAACTCCGCGATCCCTAGGGCAACCTCTACGTGCATCTCTCCGACGGATCTTTCCGAGGGGTGTTCGGGAGTTTCCGGCGAAGGACGGGCGCTACATCGACCACCAAACGTCCTCTGCTGCTGAAGACGGTCGTCCCGACGACCAGAAGACCGGAACCCTAGCTTCCTCGGCGAACCCGAGGAAACCGGCTCAGCCGACTATCAAAGTCGGCCAGGCCGGGTAGGCGGCTCGGCCGGGTTCTGAAACCGGCCAGGCCGGGTTTCGCGGGCGTGCTGCTCCGTGCTGTTTCGTTTCGTGCGCGACCGTGCGATCTAGCAGCTTACTGTGTGTTGTCCCGTTTCGGCGTCAACAGTCTCCTATCTCCTATGTCCCATATATACCTAAATAGGAGAACACACTAGAGTATTTTCCTGACTTCTCATGAAGCCACGTCACCCGTACGTCATGGAGTGTATATAGGGCTGATTGCTGAATTGCACTACAGTTTCCCTAGCTAACTTTGCCCTCGGTAGTGGTTGCAAAAGTTCTCTTTGCATTGATACTGGTGTGCAAGCACGTACTGTGATTCTTTATCCAAATGATCTAGCCTGCCTTTGTTTTTCCTGTGTATGATACTAGAAGAAATAGCATGATTAATATACAGATCCTGTTTCAGCTTTTCTGAACATCTAGGGGCGCCGACCGGACTCAGCTTCTGAAGATTGGAGCTAGCAGCCTCCCTTCTTTACCTCTTGCATGTGGAACAGCCGAACAGCCGGAGCACTATCTCATCTTTCTTTCTTTTTTCTTTACCCAAGATCTCATCTTGCAGTCCTGCAGGCACGCACGGCCGTCGAGTGTTGCTCTCTCTCTCTCTCTCTCTCTCTCTCTCTCTCTCTCTGGAGGTGAAAGCAACTGTACTTATTTAACAAAATCAGCCGCAATTTTCTTCGAAAAAAAAAAATTCAGCCGCAATTTGTCTCGAAAAGCTGCTACACACATGCATGTAGCTAAACAATGGAGGAGGAGCATCAACATGCACAGCGTGCTGCTGTTTTTCTAACCCACATTATTGCACAGAAAACGGCCTAATCAATTAACTATGGGGATCAGCCTAGCTTGCCTTCCAGAGTTAGGTGTTGTTCCCTTTAAGGAGTTCTGAGAGCATCGGATGCTGCAGATCTCTACAAATCCATTTAAAACTATCAAAAGAAAAATAAAAAAAATACAATTGCCGTGATGATGTGTGTTTATGCAACGAACCTCTGTTGCTCTTCCAGTTTACGTGCAGCACTTCATGCATTCTATTATTTATCTCATGAGTCATGACTCATGAGTTTTATTAATTCCCAAGCCCTAGGCCCCTAGCAACTAGAAGATCAGACTGCGCTGTCAATTCTCGACTGATGCGCTGTGCAATGCAATGCAAGCAGAGATCCAGGCCGCACGTGAAACCCAAATCAACGACGACCGGAACTGTAGGAGCTAGCAAGTGGTTGGAGAATGGAGAATATAATAGCAGGAGATACAGGTGTGGTTTGGGCCCTGCACCATGCTGCTGATAACATATGCATGCATATGACATTATAATTAGTGTGTGGTTTGTGTTGGATCAAGGACGATCCTTTCCACCTAATCTGTGATATCCCACCCATAGCGCGCACACACCCCATGGGCCATGTCTAATCGATCGAGAGACGATCAGCCAGCTGAGCTGATGAGTCTGAATGTCTGATGATGCATCCATGCAGGCAAGCAACGCAACAACCAGCGAAGCTTCTGATTCCCGAGATCGCCCAGAGGATTTGCTCCCCATCTCCCTCCCCTACACGCATTACTAAATTGCTTCCCCTGCAATCTCCTTTAAGATAATCGTACATGTTGCCATGTACTATATATCCCCCCAAACTAATCCACCATGCGCGTATCCACTTTGCTACTTTAATCATGTCTTGATTTGATTTGGGGCTCATGCACTTACAATCCTGTCCCCTGTCTCTCGGTCTCGATCCAGTTGTGTTTTATTTTATTTTTTTAGAATAATATATGTGTATCTCTCCACTTGTCTGATTATTCATTTATTCTATGGGCATAGGTGTCTGATGAAGCGCTCATCCATCAGGCACTTTCAACCTCGCGCCTTGTTCTCGCCCGCCGCCGCGCCCTCCTCGTCCTCGCCCCCGCCGCTGCCACCGCCCTGTCGCGGCTCCGGCGAACCCTAGGGCGCTCACGGCGGCTGTCCTCCTCCCCTACCCTCCTCTTCCAGGCGCCGATCTTCCCTCCCCTCCTTCTTCCATGGCGGCGGCGGCCATGGAGCTCGCCGCCCCCTTCTTGGCCCGGCCGTCTCCCCCGCTGTCAGGACTCTAAGGTCGCCCGCCCTCCTTCCCACCCCCTGGCCGGCCTACCTCCTCGGGCCCCTTTTTGTTCTAAGGCCACCAGAGTTGGGGCTGGGGGAGCCGCCGCCGCTTCTTCTCCATCGCCGTCGATGCTTTCTTCTCCATCTTCGGTCGCCGGTGAGCCCCCCTCTCCGCCCTAGGGTTCGCCGTTGCCGTTGCTTCTTCTCCTCTTTCTCTCCCTTCCCTCTTCTTCCGCGAATTGGACGGAGAAGGCCGAGCAGACGCCCAATCAGACGGTGGATGTCAGGCAACTGTCGTCGAGCAATTCTCTTATTATATATCATCGTTGCTTCCTTTTGTTATTATTAATTCAGTTATTATATATTGTATCTCTTCAAATTTGAACTGAGATGCATGCATATATATATATATATATATATATATATATATATATATATATATATATATATATATATATATATATATATATATATATATATATATATATATATATATATGAAAGAGAAGAGAGTTGTTAATTTTTGTTGGTGAGAGAACTGAGAAGTGAGAACAAATAAAAAAGAAAGCGACACCAGCCACCTGATGTTATGGTGAAAATAAATTAAAGCCCAAAGTATCATTTCAATTCAACCACGAACCGAATCCACTGGGGTACTTTTTTTTTTTGACACATCAAGAATCCAAGATCACAGGCCCTTTGAGTTCGATCACTCACCGGCCAACAGAAGCATATATTAATTATTGAAAGGCAAGCTAGCTAGGGATCGTTACTGAAAGGATGCAACATATATATTACTAAGTACTAACAGACCACTTTTTAAATTTCCTGCACGCACCTTCTCCGTTTCTGTTCTACTCCAGTTGTACGTAAATTCGAGGAGGATGTGAATTATCATCAGTGGTGCATTTTAATTCGCTGACAAAGATGCCGCCCAAGATCGGCTGCGAACCTATCAAAACCAAGGAGGGATATGCACATTGAGTTGGGTTTTATTAATTTCTCTTTTTTATTTTATTAGTCGTGCTGCACATTGTACTGATCGACTAATCTCTCTATATAAGCTATCATATATGCTGTGTGTAGCATAGTGAGCCCACATTGCCACTACACGGATTAAACTAACAAATCCGATAAAAAATTCGATGAAATAAGCTGTCGCCTTTTAATTAATGGGGGTATTGTGAGTGTAGGGGGATCTCTCCCTTTCACTTTTAAGAGGCTTCTTTACACCATCCATCGTCTCCTCCTCTCTTTTGTAGCTACCTAGCTTGCTGCTCCCATTTCTTGGTCGTCTTCTTTAGTTCTAGGTCTAGAGAGACGTCAGGCCGGCCGGGATCCATGAGTGCAAGCAACTCCGGGTCTGGGGACAGCATGGAATGGGGAAGGGGAAGGTCGTCCAGGAAGGGCAAGAGAGGCGGCGGCGGCGGCGGCGGCAGCGGCTCCGACAAGCCGAGGCAGCCGCAGCGAGGGCTTGGCGTCGCGCAGCTGGAGAAGATCAGGATACAGAGCGAGATGGCCGAGTACTTGCACCACCCTCACCTTGGCCAGCCGCCGCCTCCGATCCACAGAACTGGTAGCTTCAACTTGGTAATTACCGTTCGTTTGGCCAGAATTTGGTTCTATCTTCTGCAATAGCTAGAGCCATGGTTGTTAGCTATAGGTACGTCTGGAGTTCCTGATTTGATGTGATGATTTTGTTTGTAACTGATTGATGGATCAATCTAGCAGGAAGAGTCGTCGCTGCTATCGTCTCACTCGCTACCTTCGTCTCCATCCTCCTCCACCTTCTTCCATGCCAACATCGGTATCGGTGTTTCGTCCTCCTACCCGATCCACCGTCCGACTCATCATCATCTTGCGGTACACATCTCAAATGCCATTTGCTTCATAAATAGCAGTATACAGTTCAGCAAGTTTATACTGCTCCTATTTACTATAGCAGAGATATATATATCTGTCACTCCAATTGATTTAGGAAAGCCTTGTCTACAGTCGCTATATTTTCTTTGTTTCGAGAAAGTAGTTGCTATTTTCTTTGTTTGCAGCAAATAGTTGCTATTTTCGAGCTATATTTCTAGATTAATTTAGGCATGTATTATAAGCATGCATTTTTTGCTTTCGTAATTCACTTGTTAATCAATATATAGAGTGCGGCAGCAGATCGACTGAAATAAAATCTGAAAGCTAGCCAAACAATTTGGTATTGCTGCACTTTCTTCTAGTACTGCAGTGCTCTTAATTTGCGAATACTGGTGTAGGTGTACTACTAAATCAAGAATGCACCATAATTACTTTTGGGCCATGGAATGATAGATCACGAAGCCTAGAAGATGAGCAAAGAATGCATAATAATTGAGCCTGACGCTAAAAGATGAACAAGCAGCTAGGGAGTATCAGTGGAGATCAGGAGATTTTATTCTCCCATGCACGTGATGCCTTAGCCAGCTGCCTGCATATATATCTTACAGCTGCGACCTAACTCAATTATGTGTCTGTTGTATGTACGTACGTAGATGGCATATAATGGAGAGAGATCTGGAGACATGAGATATGGTGAATTTCAAACCAATCCCACCATCAGGTACGGTGCGTACACCTGTACACAAGCAGCTATATATATACGTAGTCAAGGATTCATATGCATGTTCACCTTCATTGCAGTGATCATATATCACATAAAGGACCTAGCTAATTAAGCACAGATGATAATCATGATATCTATGTAACTACTACAGTAACATGTGAGAGCATGCATTTTCCTTATTACCTTCAGGTCACCAAATTACCAAGGCGCTACCTATGGTTCAGAAGCACATTATTATTCTCATCCCAGCAACGCCACATTGCCTCTCTTCGAGCCTCAGGTATGCTTATGTCTGAAATAGTAAAGATATATGCATGTATGGGCCAAGTGTGTATATATATATATATATATGTAGTATCTATCAGTTTCGTCGTCGTCGACAACTTATTGTTGAAGCGTATGCATGTTGCCACTTCACTTGTGCAGGAATCAATTTGCTTGAACAGACGGCCGTACGATCTAAATCAAACGACAGACTCATCGAACTTAGAAGATCAGGAGGTAGACCTTGAGCTCAAGCTATGATACACATCAGCTGGCCCGGCTATCAGTTAAGCTATATATATATATATATATATATATATATATATATATATATATATATATATATATATATATATATATATATATAAACCTGATTGTTTTGTGCCACAAGAACTAATTAAAGGGCTTGCAGTCTTGTGTGTAAAATGCATGGATCGGATCATATATATACAAGAAAAAAAGATATGCAGACGTGCCAATTATTCTTTGAGTCACGGTGAGACGATTTGTAATCGACTTACTGAAACGATCATGTACCAGCTGGATTTATTGGTGATGCTGGCTACCTAGTTCTTTTGTACAATATTATTGTATAACTTTGGTATAGCACAGAATCATTACTGGTTCTTCTCACTGTGATGATGCAAGCATGCCTGCATATTGCAAATATGCGATACAGACAGTGACATTGCTGAATTCAGAAAAGAGTATTGATGCAAGTACATATCTGGGCATGTCAGTACATAAGAGAATTAGATATGAAGACAACTCCTAGAGGAACGATATAGATTTTGTTGAGTGTTCCATGCTGTACGTGTCAGTCTCACCACATATATGTTTGACACGATGATGAAAACTTTGCATGCATAAGCAAATTTTCATCAAGATCAGTCTGCATCCATGTGTGCATTGCACATTCTGATTCTCTTGCTCTCAGTTAACTGTACGTGGGATTTATTTTGTCATTTGACTGCTAGCAGTTTGCGTGATATGTGGTGAGGGATTTATAATATCATCTTATACATGCAGGTTTGCATTCAAATTTGTGTGTGTGTAACTGTACGTACTCCGTATATACCTTTTGATAAGTCACTGTATACTATGGTGGATGTTAGCCTATATATGTGATGTGGATCTTGTTAAACGGTTATACTCTCATTCCCTCAGTGAGTTTTGGAGATCGAAATATATTATTGTTCCTTTTTTTAGAAAGAAAGATATGCTGCAGTGCACATTAGTGGCTTAATGCATGGGAACAATAATGCAAGGTGGCATTTTTTTTGCTAGACTACTGTGGTTCCGAAAATTCATGTGCTTTCTCTCAAACAGACACACAAACATGAATTACATTATAATTATCACATGTATTAACTTAATCACTCTTAAATTTAATTCACTCCCCTACTCCTAGAATCTGGAGTGTACGTGGAGCAAAAATTCCATATTGGATAGTGACCGTGGAGTTTATCTTACACACGTCCATCCACATTGGGATTTTGTCCTGTCCTCACTTTTTGCATGCTAGAAATACCAGCAGTTCTATACTCGTCATATTCACAGTAGATAAACTCCACGACCGCTACCTAATGTGTTGATGCACCTTGCGTATGTACCGTGCAGTGAATGGGTGTCCATAAGGGTTTCCCCAATAGACTGGTTGAAACCTAGTGACAAGAAGAGAGAAAGGAAGCTAAAGTTTTGAAGAAAACAATACTTACACGTAATAGATGAGAAGGGACGCGAAGGTTATGGAAAGAGAGCTTTCGTGCGAGCTAGCTGCTTCAGGACTCGCTAGCGAGTGCATTTTCCGTGTTCTCTCTCATCCAAGTGGTATGAAACATAGTAGATGATGGGGATTTCAACCCTTATCGGTGCCTTCCTAATTAAGTTTTACTCTTACAATTCGTAAGTCATTTTAATTTTTCGAGGCAAATTACTTTTTCTATGTACATAGATATATGTTATGTCTAAAATAAATAATAAAAAAATATGCATTTAGAAAAGCCAAAAAACTTTATTATGATTTGAAATGGAGATGTGGTACTTATATATAGATGTCTAATGTATTAGAATTTATATATGTAATGGCGGGATGTCTATCAACATGTAATACAGGTCTACGAAAATTTCATAAAATAATTATGATATAGTGCAGTTTTCTTTTTACATTCTTTTGTTGAATTGGAAATAGCGACGAAGCTAGCGGTGGGGTTAGGGCTGCTCTAGCCCTCCTAAGGTTGGTGAACCCATGGAATCCCACGTGAAGTTTTTACGAAGTTTAAAGTATTTTTAAAGGGTAAGAGTAGCTAGAAACATGATTTGGAGGTTGAAGAAGACAATAGTCATTACTTAGGACTCAACTTAGACTTAAACTAAGTTAAGTTAATCTAACTCTGTGTTTAGCCCAATCAAAATATATGGTAATTACAAAATTGCACTGTAATATAATAAATTATAGTTGTATTGTAACATACCACTACAGGATATAATTTCTTTGCCGAGTGTTCGGGGCACTCGGCAAAGACCTTATTGCACTCGGCAAAAGGCACTCGGCAAATAACCTGTCAGCAAAGGTTTCTTTGCCGAGTGCCAAATATCGGGCACTCGGTAAAGACTTTTTCGAGTGCTAAGTCAGTAGTCGGCACAGAAGATCCAACCGTCAAGTTTGACGGCTTCTTTGCTGAGTGCCAACCGAGGCGACACTTGGCAAAGATTTTTTAATTTTTTTTGAAAAAATTCTTTGCCGAGTGTCTAGCCGTTGCACTCGGCAAAGAAAATGGTTCATTTGTTTTTTTTAAAAAAATCTCTTTGCCGAGTACTGTGGCTGTGGCACTTGGCAAAGAATTTTTTTTATTTTTTTTAAATTTTTTTTACCGAGTGTCAAGGCTCTGGCACTCGGCAAACCTGGAAAACCAGGTTTCTGCTGCCCAGATTTGCCGACTGCCAGTGCAATTGCACTCGGCAAATGCCTCTTTGCCGAGTGCTACACTCGGGAAAGGGGTAAAAAATGTTGTTTTTTTGTTTTTTTGCTTTCCATCAAAACAAACAAACACAGATCATATATATCATATACATAATCACACAGCACAGAATATATCACATCCATCATTCACGATCCATCAAATGCACATATATCGTCCATCTTGCATCGCAAACACATATATCGTCTATATCCATCACATAATGTCCATGATCCATCACAAACATATAAATATGTCTCTAGTGCAAGTCGAACACAAGTTTAAGTCCAATACAAGTCCAAAAAACATGAAGAGAGACCACGGAAGTACCTACTGCAATCCTAGCCACCCGGGCTGTTGAGGTGAGTGCCCGGACTGTGCAGGAGGGCCAGTTGGCCACCCGGACGATGGAGAAGGGCCACCGTGTGGAGTCGGGTTCGAACCCGCCGACTATGGCTGCACAAAGGAGAAGCGAAATCATGAGTATGTGCAGGAGGGGCGTAAAAGCTAAAGGAATCAACAGATTCACATACTAACCGGAGTCCCTATAACAGGAGTAGGAGGCACGACCACACCTGGCAAGGCCTGCAGGTTCACCATGAAGCTAAACATGTCCCGCATCCTCTGCTCCTCGGCCGCTGTAACACCCGGTCCAATTTGGAATTTGGCCCACAGTGGCTCATGTGCAAGTAATGACTTGTGGTGGGGGGTTTAGTCCCACCTTGATTGTTAAAGGTGGGTTAGACCAACATATAAGGCTTCTAGATTCCATCCCACCATCCCCGAGTTAACTCTTTTAAGCGAAGCGAGGACAAAAGCTTAAGTGGGATGGTGGTAGGTGTGGTTCGCTCAGCGTGCAGAGTGGATCTGAGCCGTTTGGACTCTGGGGTGTTACAAATAGTATCAGAGTCGACCTTCGCGGCCACGGGCGCGGACATGGGGT
Source organism: Eremochloa ophiuroides (assembly GCA_038502445.1). NCBI lineage: Eukaryota > Viridiplantae > Streptophyta > Magnoliopsida > Poales > Poaceae > Eremochloa > Eremochloa ophiuroides. The sequence goes on from JAHLJS010000215.1 coordinate 134,289, forward strand.
TCATTGCGCGAGTAGGCCCTGCGGGGCGCACGGCGCGGCACATGTGCTGGCACTGGGCGCACGGTCGCGTGTGCTAAGAGGGGAACATTCCTGGTTATCGTTTGCCCGGTTGTGGGTGTGTTGGGCCGACGAGGACGTCGGGCCCTTTGAGGGGGGGTGTATGTAACACCCGGCCCAATTTGGAATTTAGCCCACAGTGGCCCATGTGCAAGTAATGACTTGTGGTGGGAGGTTTAGTCCCCACCTTGGTTGTCAAAGGTGGGTTAGACCAACATATAAGGCTTCTAGAGTCCATCTCACCATCCCCGAGTTAACTCTTTTAAGCGAAGCGAGGACGAAAGCTTAAGTGGGATGGTGGTAGGTGTGGTTCGCTCAGCGTGCAGAGTGTTCTGAGCCGTTTGGACTCTGGGGTGTTACAGCCGCCCTATGTGCTTGTACAGCCGCCATCTCTAGACGATGGGCCTCCGCCTGGGCCTCCATCGCTAGACATTGGGCCTCCGTCTGTGCCGCTTGCTGGGCCTGCAACCTCCGCACGTTCTCCTGCAACATTCTAACCGCAAAGATTAAACAATGCAAATGCAAGGTACATGTGTAAAATTAATGAACGATGAGTTTGTGAGTAGTAACCTGGAGCTCTGCCATCTGCTGCTGTGAGCTCGGCTACCGAGGGAGTATGGGGAGGGAGGAGTCCGTGCTCCTTGCTCGAATATCGGCGAGGCTGGCAACAAAGGAGGAGTCGACTGTGTTGTCCGCCATCCAGTACCGGCCGTGCTGCTTCCCTCCTCCCAGCCTCATCATGAGGTCCGTGTCCAGGGGCTGGGTGGCCGGATCGAAGTCCTCACCATGGCGCTGGCGAGCCGCCTAGGTATCGTCGCTAAGCTTGCTGTGGACGCTCGGGTTGGTGTACGCCTCGGGCCCGTCCGCCGGGTTGTTGGTGATGTCCGGGGCCGTCGCCTTACCCTTGTGTGCCAGGGCGTACGCCATGAACTCATTGCATTCCTGTAACAACCCTGGTTTTCCGATAACCAAAAAAATACGAGCTTTTTAAATTTTTTTTGCAAATGTGTGCGGCATGTAGTTTGCAGGTCTAACCGCAACTAACACGCTAACAACTGTTGCATGCATATGGAAGATTGCTTGTAGGGATTTGTCAGAGTTCCTTAGTTGGTCTAGGGTTTTATGTCGGAGAGCACAACTTCCACAGCGAGTCCGTCTCAATCCCCGGTGTTCTTCTTTCCTCGAGGTGCACTCGAACTCTCTCCTTGGGGACTATTCCAAACCTCTCTGTTAATATCCCTATTATTTTCAATGCAATATAGTATCCCGCTAATATCTAAATTAAAGGTCATACATTCATGAAAGGGATAAATCCATTCTTCCTTCTCCCTTTCTATTCACTTCTTAAATCTATGTCATTTCCTTTTTGGAATATTTCTCCCCTCTATTTTCATATATTAAACATCACCACGACCCACGCGGCCCAAGCCACCGCGCCCCTGCTCCCCATGCTCGCGCGGCCCAGTAGGCCCAGTGGCCGCGCCCCCCCAAAACCCTAGCAGGGGCACCTCCCAGCCGCCACTGCCACCAGGCCGCACGACCTGCGCGTACCCCGCATGCCACCCGCGACCCTGCTCCGGCTTCCGTGCCGTGTGATGGCTGCCACGTGTTCCGGCCGTCCCATTCAAGGGCACAGATGCCGAGATGGCCATCCGAAGCCCTAGCACGCCCCCTACAAAACCTAAGCAGCCACCAGCACCTCCTTCTTCTCCCGTGCAGCCGCCGCCACCACCGTAGCGCCGCGTCCCTGCCATGGCCGCCAAGACGCAGCTCGGTCATGCCGCGACCGAACACGGCACCGAACGCACCTTTCCCTCGGTCCTCGTCCTCGCCGCGACGTCGTTCGCACCGTCCCGTAGCCGGCCGGCACGACGACTGTCCGTGACCGCTGCCCCGCCGTCTCTGCTCCACGCCTCCTCGTCACCACGGTGGCCCGAGCCACGACGTCGAGCCGCCGTGCACTTCATCGGAGTTGCACCATCCTGCCGCGGCGACGCTGGCCGTGACCCCGCTTCGCCGTGGCCATGGACGCGCCACCTGCATGTCGACCATGGCCGCGAGCAGAACGTCCTCCATCGACACCGCGCAACTGCAGCAGCACCACCGGCACCTCCACTTCGCGTCCTCTGTGCCATCGCCCTCTTCAAGCTGGCCCCACCTCGACCACGAACATGGCCGCGCCTCTGGAGCTGTCGTCGTCTCGTCCTCCTTCCTACTTCGCGGCCCGGTCGCGACCGCACGGTGCCGGTCACCCCGACGCCAAGCTGCAGCCCGGCTGCTCCACCTCGACGCGAACCAGGTCGCCGTGCACCGCCTCCGAAGCCGCGCATGACTGCCTCCGCGAGTGCCACCGGCCGAGCTCCTCCATCGTCCACCAGCACGGTGTCAAGCAGCACCGAGACGAGCCCCTACTGCCAAGCTGCTCCACAGCGCCGACCTCGTCATCCACTGCTCCAGCCGTAGCACCTTCTCACCAACTCGTCGGAGCCTCCCTTTTCGCCACCGGTGAGTCCCGTAAGACCTTGCCCTTCTTCCTGTTGTTGCCCTGTCAATGGCCTAGACTGAGACCGGCCTTCGTGCCACTGCTACATCGTTGCTGGAAGCGGATACCCCCACTACGCTCCATCCTTGGTGACCATGACTCGCAGCCTCGCCTCGCCCTGCCTCTACCCCGCCAGAGCTCGCTGCCTTCATCGGAAGCCGGCGTCCCGACTACCTCCTTGCGAAGCAGCAACGAGCCCAACCCGCGTCAAGCGATCTGCCATCCGCAAGCCCTCGATGAGCTGACCAAAGACGAAACATTTCCAACCCCTGTTGCCGGCGAGATGCCGATGAACCTTCTGCCTTTACCCCTACCCACCTGCTGCCGGCCCAAGGCCGATGATCCCTCCATGTGTCCGGCCTTCGAGCCGTGTTTTCTGCAGGGACCTCGTCGACCGTGTGGAGCTGACGTTAGTAGGCACGATGCATGCACACACACTCGCCGTGTCCTTTTTGTGGCACTCACGCACACCGGACTGAATCCAGCCAACCGGACGACACACCATGAATACTTATGACGAGCATCGCCGTCACGAGCACCTGGTGCGCCGCCGACTTGACGGCGTTCCCGCGTGTTGCAGCTACTCAACCACGACGGGCACCGCCGTCGCATACACCATGCCAATTGACATCAGCCTTCGTGCTGCAAATCCATGCCGTGTTGAGAACCCAGCCATGCTCCGCCGCCTCCTGGTCACTTGACGCCACCTCCAGCCAGCCTCTGGCCAGCCACAGCCTCGTTTGGCCAGCCATAGCCCTACCCGGCCAGCCGCGGCCAGCAAGCAGCAGGCCACGGCTAGCCGCAGCCAGCCCACAGCAAGCCGCAGCCGGCCAGAAGCTGCTAGCAGCTGGCCGAGAGGAGCTGGAACATGTAGCAGCAAGCCTCGCCACTTTCCTTTGACACCGACCCTGTCCGGCCTTCGTGCCGTAGCCCTGTTGCCAGATCTTGAGGCCCCATAGATGATGCTGAACTGTTGGAAAGACTAATCGATAGATGATGTTGGACTGTGTGAGAGCCCAATTAATAGATGCTGGACAGTTGGAAAGCCAAAGTGATACGACACTGGACCATTGGAGAACCCCTTTTCTCTTACTTCTTGTACTCCTGTCCACCATATTGTACCCTATCCTTGCAATCTGTCTGTATTTGAATCTGTTGTACCCTGTCCTTAAGATCTGTCTATCCATATATCTGTTGTATCCTGTCCTTACACTCTCTCTGTATATGTATCTATAATACAGGATCCATCCATCTTCGAGCTATGGAATTGTGCTACTCCACTGTCCTGTCGAGTTGTTTTGTCTTGTGGTCGTGCCTTTGGATCTTATTGCTGGTTGTTCTTGTTGTCTGTCTGTGTGCCGTGCCTTCGAGCCGGCTGAGGGATCGTACGTCGTTCGGACGTTGCGATCGCGGGATCCGTCCTGCCATGACCGTAATGTCGGGTGTAACTCGACCTCTCGTTGGTGTAGCTTGTGGCCGCGAGCACGCGTCGCCATGACCATGGAGCTATACCCCGTGTGCCGTTCTTTGGTTCTTCGTGCTTAAGCCCTCATATGCTTGTACCCTGTGCGACCGCTGTATTTCTTTGATTCTGCGGTGACAACCGCACCGCTACAAATCTGAGAGATGACTTAGTGCCAGTGTACCCAGGTCGTGGTACCCTATGAGTGGTTTGTGTACTTGTTTCTTTTGGGTGTCGCTCTCTTCTCACGCCCCGTCTATGCCGTGGCGAGCGCATTGAAGAAGTTGACCACCGCGTTATTATGTTCCTCGCTCTTCGTTTCCATATAGCCCACTCTGTTCGATCCCGTCTTGTTCATGGCGATTGGATCAAAGATCGGACTAGCTCCTTTTTAGTTAGCGAAGCTATGGTTTATATCAAGATCTTGGATCTATGCGAGTCGACTCGATCGACCGCTTAAAACCATCTTCACTGAAGGTGTGACTGAGAAGATGATATGGATGTGCCTAGCTAACTCCTCTCTCCCTCTCTTGATTCTGGGTGTTTAAGCACTTGTATGATTGTACCCGTTTGAATCACAGCCTTGGTACCCTACAAGTGGATTAAACACTCGCACTATTTTATGCAACATTTATTGTTGGTAATTCCTTGTTCTTCCCTTCTGATCGGCCGTCCTCCGATCCCCGTCTTCTTCGTGGCGTTCGGATCGGAAGATTGCGAGCCGTGGTGTTTGCTATGGATCAGCTCCAGCCTAAACCATTTATTAAAAAGTCATATTGGCTTGGCCGAGACATAAGCTCGTACATAGCAAACCCTACTCTTGTTTCTTTGGCCTGATGAAATCGGACATACGCCGAGAGGGCCAACTTATGCATATTTTATTATTTCTCTGGTAATATTTGGATCGTCCCACATCTTGTCGTCTTTTAGTGTATTGGGTGTTTTCTTGCTTTGTATTGCTTCGCGGAGTAGCTGATTCCGGATTAACAACGATCGGATCGAGACTGCTGGAGGAAGAGAACGTGGACGACAAAAGAACCCATGGAGTGGAGTCACCCCGGAGGTGGTGACCCAGCAGATCAACTACACTAACCAAGGAGTGCTCATACCACTACTACCTTGACAACGCAGGTGTCATGGCAGCACCTTCTTTTAGAGAATCCTATTAGACATGACATAATTAGAATTGTTAGCGCCTTATATTTACTCCTTTGCTAGTATATGATGCATGCTACTACCTAAGCCATTATTACCCTACTTGCAACCACTCTACTATGCTACCTAGCTTCGCGCTCACGCTCTTTTATATATATATATATATATATATATATATATATATATATATATATATATATATATATATATATATATATATATATATATATATATATATATATATATGCATCTTCCTAACCGCTTGCTTGCATGATCACATCACTTTATTTATTAAACTCCACTCGCATTATATCTGTGATGTGATGTTGGTGGTGTAAATTGGGAATGGTTTACTTGAACACAGAATTAGCCACTGGACTTAACCACTGGGAGAGCATGCTGCGTGCGTCTTGGGTGTGTGGTGAGGGTCGAGTCGACCAAGTGGGCTATTTACGACGAGCTGAGAAAGCAAGTCTTGCCGGGGTGCAACCTGGGCATTCCCACGAGTGATACCTGTGGCGGGTAATGGTGTACAAGGTGATTCCAGGATGGATGGCCTGTGTGGTCTGAAGCCACGTGAATGGAGGTGCTGTGATGGCACGAGGAGAGTATCCCTTAAGATGGAGAAAGCCTGCTTGGTCTATTTAGTCACACTTCCGGTGACCAGGAACTTCGGGAATCCTTTACTACTCACTCGTCTTCGATGGGCGGGGGACGGCTGGACTACTTGGTAGGGCGATGCCATTACTGCTAGGTTGAGAGGTGATAAGGGTGGACGGTGATGGATGTTGAGATTCCCGTACCGTTCTAGATGCACAGTGCCACTGATTGGGCCTGGTACTGCGTCTCCCAGTCTCAGCGTGATGGTGTAGGATCCGGAATGTCCCAGGGCTGAGTGGTAGGGTGGCATCGACCTAAGCAAGCAAGTACCCAGAATTCTGCCTAGATGTTCGTACGGCATCTATGATGGCTAATCTTGTGAGTGGTATAACCTCTGCAGAGTGTTTGGTTGATCGATCGATACATATGCCGATTCCTCGGCTATGGACCTTTCCTGAGTCCTATTGCACTTCTTAGGGAGCGATATATTCTTTTCTCCCCTGGTTGATGATTGTCCGGCAGTGTGTCCGATGTGGCAGTGTGCCGTTGAGACAGGACCCGAGAGGGAGTTGGGCCTGTCGACTGAGTGTGAGGTGTGTGTGAGGTGGTGTATGGGTGGGATAATGGAATTGTGATGGACTGATGGATGGTGTGATATGGGTTAAAACTTGACGAACTATTATAAAATTTACTACTGGATACTACTTTGCATGTGCTTAGGATGCAAACCACAGCCAAATATTAGGATCGCCAGATCCTTTGTTTTCTCTTTTCCACTAAAGCTCATCGGTGCTGATCATGGCCTGCACATATCTGGCGGTGTGCAGATTACCTGACTAATAGAGATATTGAGATAAGAAGTATTAGAAGGTCTCGTGCCTGCGCTCAAGTTTGGTTCAGGAGATGAAGACTATGCTGCGCCAAGATTGACTCTGATGATACCCGTGAAGGAGGAGCCTCCACTCGACAGCATATTCCGCCAACTCTGATGACGACTAGATACGCTTCTGCTAGATTAACCCTGTAATAGGTGTATCCTCAAATGAGGTAAAACTTGTAAAGCTTGTAATCATACGCTGTATGACTGTGATTTCAACTGATATATGATAATGTGATGGAATCAAACTTTGGTTTGATCGCATTATAACTCATTCTGTGGATTTTCCCTTCGTGGAAAAATCAAGGATGTTTCAATTCCTGGCCTTAGTGCGCCTGGGACTGTGAGGAAAACACAAAGACGATTACAAGTAGTGAGAATTGAGTGTTAGAATAGATAAATAAAGATGATAGCACAAAGAAGTTTACCCATGTCTTGGCGTACGCGCTGAGGCTCTGGTTGCCTTGGTGGTGTGGCACCCCACTCATCTACATGCGGCAGTCCCGACGGATCTTGTGCTTCTTCGCCCACTCGGGCGAGAGCCACCTGTCCACAATGGCCTCCCAGCAGAGGCGGGTGCCTGGCGCACCAATCTGGATATTGCTGCATGCGATCAAGTTATTGATATGTCAGAAGATGAAATGAAGCCAACCTATTGTTCATGAAAGTACTACTTACCAAGAGGTGCTGCTCCCTCGTGAGCGTCATGCTCCTGGCATCGCGCTTCCTCACTACCTGTCCAAGGACGTCGGCGTTGTAGTTGATGATGCACTGGAGCCATGTCTCGTAGTACAGGTTCGAGAGTCGGGACCTGCGGACCTTGTCCTGCACGCGCGCTACCTGGGCCTCAAACCCAGCGTCGCACCTTGAAACGACCTCGATTTCCGCGAAGGGAAATCCACAGGCTCGAATTGTAATTCAATAGATTGCTTGGGACAATCCATGAAATTACCCATATCTCAGTTGACACCAGGATCCATACAACGGTAATTAAGTCTTACATAAACACTTATTACATCGCCACACTGGCGGAATCATCATTCAGAGAAGCTTTAGAAGATGCGGAAGTGATTCATCCTTCACGGCCAACTTGAGTGTAGCACGTGACCCTATTCCTCGTCATCATCTCCCTCGAAGTCGTACTCATTCTCGTCACCTGACAGCAAATTTATCAGTACGATTTGTACTGGCCACGGAGCCCACCTATGCAGCATTTGCTTTGTGGAAAGTGGATGCAAGGCTATACAAGCAGACCTATAGGCTGAGGTTTTCCTATGCAGCTGTAATCAATGTTTAATTAGTCAAGTTTTATCACCAGTTAACACCATCATCCCTTTTCCTATCACCACACCTCACATACCCACACCTCACTCTCATTCGACAGGCCCAACTCCCTCTCGGGCCTATCTCAGCGGCACACTACCACAACGGGTACACTGCCGGAAAAATGTTATCCAGGGGGAGAAAAGAATATGCTCTCATCTAATAGTGGTTGCAGAAACATTAGGAAAGGTCCATAGCCAACGAGTTGGCTTATGTATCGATCGATCAACCATACACTCTGCAGAGGTTTTACTACTCACAAGATTAGCCATCATCGATGCTGTACAATCATCTAGGCAGAATTCCGGGTGCTTGCTTGCCTAGGTCGATGCCACCCTACCACTCAGCCCTGGGATATTCCAGATCCAACACCGTCATGCTGAGACTGGGAGACGCAGTACCGGGCCCCATCAGTGGTACTGCGCATCTAGAACGGTACGGGAATCTGCCATCCGTCACCGCCCACCCTTATCACCTCTCAACCTAGCAGTAGTGGCACCGCCCTACCAAGTAGTCCAGCCGTCTCCCGCCCATCAGAAGCGAGCGAGTAGCAAGGGAATCCAGATGTTTCCGGTCACTAGTCAGATCCTAGGTTGTGACCAAGCAAGCATCTCCACTTAGGGGATACTCTCCCCGTGCCATCACGGCACCTCCGTCCACGGGCTTCAAACCACCAAGGCTATCCCACCCGGAACCTCCTCAACAACTTTACCCGCCACAGGTATCTCGCTTGGGGATGCCCAGGTTGCACCCCCGGCACGACTTGCCCCATGGGCTTGTCTCACATCCCACTTGGTCGACATCAACCCTTACCACGCACCCAAGACGCACGCAGCACTCTCTCCTAGTGGTTATAATCAGTTATGCACCGTCCCAATTCCACCACATAGCATATAGCATGTAGTAAGTAGTGGAAGAGTAACAGTAAATTAAGCAGCAGCTAACCTAACAGCGGATAGCAGGGTAAAGTCTTATCAAGGCAGGGAATTCAAATATACTACCATGCAACCAATTCATACATAATCATAAAGCAATAGCAACAATGTCATTTGCAATGCGTAAATAGGATCTAAGGATTTGGTGGGACGTGGCACCTTCATAGTCGTCTCCTAGCTCCTGAAAGTACTCGTGGTCGTCTTCCTTAGTCAGATCCTCCTCTGGCTCTGAAATCGAACACGAAATAGTCGCGTCAGCGACTCCTATAGAGTATTTCAGAAAAAATCCAATAAAATAAAGAGCCAAATGCATACAAACATAGTCTTAGATTGTAGATCTCATTTTTCTGAGAATTTTGATATATGGTGCGCAATTTTTGGACATCATATGAATAAGTTATGAATTTCCGAAGATTATCCTATTTTCTGAAAATGGGAAAACTGGTCGGTTAATCAGGGGCAGCTCGGGATTGGTCCACGTGGCGCACGGGTCCAGTAGTGCGGCATGTGTCGCCTCATCAGAACACAAACCCGATGGTCACCCACCAGGTGTTCGATGCTGGTTCCCAGAGAGTTGCCGGCGTTGGCGTAGCTCGGCGTGGCTCGGCGGTGGTCGGGGGTAGCTCGGCTGTGGTTGGGGGTAGCTCGGCGGAGCTCGGCGGTGGTCGGGGGTAGCTCGGCGGTGGTCGGGCGAATCGGAAATTCGGGCGCCGAGGGGGCCGCTCTCCCGAGGTCTACCGGGGAGGCTCGGGCGAATCGGACATTTGGGCGCCGAGGGTGCCGCTCTCCCGAGGTCTACCGGGGAGGCGCGGGCGAATCGGACATTTGGGCGCCGAGGGTGCCGCTCTCCCGAGGTCTACCGGGGAGGCGGACGATGACAGGGCGGCGATGTCCATATTTCGGCAAGACAGGGCTCGGCTTTCCCAAATTGGCGTGCTCAGGCAGTCGTCCGACCAGATGGTGGCGGGTTAGAGTCGTGGTATGGCCTCCTTCTCTCCCTCGGCATACGGCGGTTCTCCGACGAGGTGGAGGCGCACGTAGCCAAGGCGACAGTCGTGATTCGGGGCTCGGCTATCTAGCGGCGGTGCCGAGGCAGACTTGGCGAACCTCGGCGGCCTTTCTCCGCAGCGCGAGGCGACCGGGGTACTCGGAACGGATTTTAGGCGAGGCGGATCATGTCGGCGGCGATGTCGCCGCGACTGTGAGGTTCCGGCGGGGCTAAGGAGGTCTTCTAGGAGATGTATACGCGTCCAGGGTCTATGGCGATGGTATACCAACTACCAATTTTGGCTACCGAGACTCCCAAGGTGCTCGGTTGTGGCGGCGGCGTGTCGCCGACGACGGCGGAAGGCGGCAACGCGGCTACGACCAAGTATTGGTTCAATCAAATGCGGTCTTGTCAAATTGGTGAGGCCAGTGAAGCATACAACACTCTGGTGGCGAACTTTAGCCATGGCATGACCTTCTTTTGGCGACGGCTCGCGGCGGCGCTCCGGTAAGGTCGCGGCGCACGCGGCTAAGGCGATTTAGGCTTCCTCTAGCGCTTAGATCCGCGTAGCTAGCTCAAGGGGTCGTGGCGGTGCTCCACGACGCTCTAACCTATACGGGTGCTAGTCGGATTGCTCGGAACGGGTGATTCGGCGTCGGAACGCGTCGGTGGTGAGCGCGCTCCGCCGAGAACGCGTCGTGCTGCGTTCTCGGTCTAGCAAGCTTGTAGTCCGGGGGTTTCGGCTGGTCGAATGAGTGCATGGTGCAGGTGATCTTCCCGAGCCGGTAAAGGCTCATGCCTGCGCGTCCCGAGGGTGGAACGCCATGGCAAAAGCAGGGCAAGGTTCGGACATGGCGTGCGATGGCTCACCGTGGTGTCGGTGAAGCTAGGATGGCGGTGCAGTGGCGAGTCGAAGCCGTGCAGAGCGATCGCAGTGCCGTGCCGCTCCTCGTCCGCAGCTCGGGCTTCTCCTCCGTGTCCGGCTCTGGCGTGCTCCGCGGCGGCGGCGCTCCGGCAGCTTCTCCTCCTCTGCTCCGCCCTTCTCCTACGCTCTCTCTCTCTCGGTTTGGTGCAGTGTGCCGGTCTGTGCTGTGGTGGCGGCGAGGGGAAATGAGGGTAGGGCTTCGGGGTGAGCTCCTTTTTATAGGCGAGCTTGGCCAGCTCCAATGGTGTACGGTCCTGATCGCGCTCGACCGATCGAAGGGCCGTGGCTCGAGTGGATCTAGGGCTCCGGATGGGCGCGGGTTCGCTTGGCGGCCAAGAAAGGAGGGGATAGGAGGGGGACAGCGGGGTCAGGGCTCTGCCATGCTGTCGGCTGTGGGACCGGGGTCTCGCCATTCGCGTGACACCCCCGGCAGGCGCGTCGCCTTCGTGAGGAAGAAGAACAGTGGGGGGGCGAGAGCGGCTGACAGGCGGGGCCGGGTTGGCAGCGAGCGCGAGCGTGTGTGTGCCGGTCGCGCGCGCGCTGCCGAGCCGCAACGTGGGCCGCGTGCGGGTGAGGTGAGGAGAGGAAGGCCGGGCTGGCTTGGGCTGGCTTAGCAGACCGGCTGGCTGAATGGCTGGCCTAACTCTCTTTCTCCTTTTCTATTTTCATTTTAGTGTATATATACATATATTGCCCATTTTAAATATTGAGTAAATACAAACATAAATTGCAATAAATCCCAAATGTGATGCATAAGTTATTATTCTATGTTAATGGAATTAAAATGCAAACTACACTCCTTTATTTACTAAATTCATAATGAAACCTATATGCTTGCACAAGAAAAATGGGTTTTCATAATAAATAAATGAAAAATTTTAATTGGTTGGGATTTTTTGATTGTGTGGATTTTTAGGGTTGTTACACACCTGTAGAAGTCCTGCATGTATACATCATGTATTGTTTAATTATTTTTAGAGCGACCAATGAATATATAGTATTGACCAATTTAGTGTGACGTAGACTCACCCAGAACTCGGCCTTGATCCGTGCCACAACGGTGTCGTGCTTGCTGTCCTCAGTGGCGTGGAAGTGGTCCCACGTCCAGGGCGGCGAAGGCACCTCAGCGTAGGTGACCATCCCAGGGTAGTGCTGCCGAATCAGAAGGGCCAGTGTGCCATTGATGTGCCGGCCCCTCCCGGACACAACTTCTCAGTTGCTGCAAGAGTCAATAAGAATAATTGTTAGTCATTAAGAGTCTGCATGTCATATGAAATAATAGTGAAATGATACGTACTCGTCGCCCTGGGGTCGAATCACTGGGCGCCGGTGAAGTGGGATCGGCCACGCCGGGAGCTTCGAGGGCCCGCGCAAGTAGACTCCCGACGAGGTAGAGCCAGAAGCAGTAGTGGAAGTTGAACCCCCTACTGTCGTGGTCACCCCCTCCTCGTGGTCCGATGAGTCAGAGGAGGTGTCACCCCTCCTGCCTGGAGGTCCAACGCCTGGTCGTCCTTGTCCACCGACGGGCTGGGAGTCGAGTCCACGCACGTCCTCGGACGGCCGCGAGGGCAGCCGGTCCTCGGCCTCCTCGGCGCCGGCTCCGGCAATGGCTCCTCCTCAGCGTGGGGTGGTGAGCAGTCCCTCATGTAGAGGGAGTTGACCGCACGACGGCCCTGCCTTTCGTCCGATATTTTGTCGAGTGCCTGCAATTTCAAAGAGTAAACCAATTAGCACAGTTAAATTACAAAGTACCTATAAAGAGATGCAAAATGAATTGAACATAGTAATAATAATAATAATTATAATAATAATATAGTATTACATGAATTAGAAATATTCTTCACGATCGGCAGCGGCTGGATCATAGGTGTCGTCATCACTATCAATATTGTCAACTTGCACCTCTTCTCCCTTGTCCTCGTCTCCATCGTTGTCATCATTGTCATCTTCTAACCGTAATCACTCAAGCATTTGTAAGTCCTTCTCATCTTGCACCTCTTCTCTCTCGTCCTCATCTCCATCCCCTCGATCAATGTCATTGTCTACTTCCATGCCCATCAGCGAAAATATGTCTATGTCAAACCTTCCTTCTAGCCCCTCTGGTTGATAGAACTCCTGTGCGTGGAGGTCAGAATCGTAGTCCTCATCGTTTGGAACATGTAGATGTTGGTATTAATTAAGTGCAAATAGAATATGAAACCGCAAGTGCACAGAATAACATTGTAGCATTTTATCGGGAGTATTCCAGGTATCGTTATTTATATTTTACCACAGTTAAACAATAATTAAAGAAGTTTGATAGTTGACCATCATGTGTCTACTAACTTAGTACACCAACTAGACTATAGTAGGGGTAAACGATAAATGATAGGAGTTATGCTTAAATGATATAGACACACAGGAGAATTCTATGATAAAAGAGTAGATAGCTAAAGTGAAAGGACAACGGGAGAGTTCAAAGTTTCTAAATACTTCTCTATTACTGGGCTTCTATAATAACTGATTCATGGCAGATAAAGCAATCACACAATAACACTTCGGGACATTAGAACACTAGCCACGGAACGGGATGAGAATGGGACTAGAAAGTTCTGACTACGATCCTACAATCATCAACCTACACGAGGTGGAATACGTTGGCCATCAGGGCTGTCACCTCATGGGGCTACCACAACTATTCGTAAGGTTGAGTGCAATCTCAGGTAACCTCTAGTCTAGACACCATGCCTACACTATTAATTACTACTCTAATCCCATATGAAAACTAGAGCACTCGATGCGAGCGGAGATCCTATGCCAAAGTATAACAACTACACTAACCAATCAAATTCAAGGCATAAAGTAAATAGAGAAGATAAATATATTAAAGCATAAGTCTTACAAAGATGAGATACAAAGATATATCAGACTCCTGAAGACTTCTTCAGAACCGAAGCACAGCTCCGCTCTCCCTAACTCTCAACTAGAACTAGTCTACTACATTGGAAAGTCTAGCCCTAATTCTCTAGAGTTGAGAGGTTATCCATTCGAGAGACGCCTCTACAACTCTATAATGGTGCACTTGATTCGGGGGGTCCTGGGTTCCTTATATGGGGGCGCCTAGCCTCCCCTCCACCTTGGGCAAGCAATATGGTACTAAGCCTTTCCACCATGTGCACATAGGCTTTAATGGGCCAAATTCTAATTTAGACCCAATTAATCCCGAAGCCTTTAATTAATCCCGCAGTTCAGGTTCTAGAATCTTCCAGTGTTTGTAAAATCCAAATCTCTTTATTCCGGACTCCAAAAATAGCAAACCATAGGTCCGTTTCGATCGTCTCGACGAGCTCTATGCAGTGGTGAACTCCAATTTCTCATTTGAGATACTTTTAATTGGTAAAAAATTGAATATCCTTTTATACCCTGCAAAATAAGTGAGAACACCAAAACTCGTGGAATTTATTAGAATCAAACCCCATAACTATGTTGTGTATTGTTTTATGCCCTTGATTCATGTTTATTTGATGGGTAAAAATGAGCAATAACTATCGTCAACAAGTTTCCCCAAGCTTACCCTTTGCTAGTCCCTTAGCAAAGCCAAACTTTAGCATAAATCAAAAGTTATAGCTACCCCTCACAAGTATTCAGTTTTAAATAAAAAAGTACTCAAGGATTAGAGTAGACCAAGCTAACCTTCAGACTTACCTGTATTACCTTTACCATGGAGCTTGTAGCTTTCTCTTGAGTCTTGGGTAATTGAAGGATAGAATGTCTAAGTTAAACACTATGTCTCAAGCTCTGTCGTTCAACTCTTATCCTGGAGCTTTTGCAAGTTTTCAAAATAAAACTCAGAGTTTCCTTTGTATGACTCTCTCAAGTATCTCAGTATGTGATATTTGTGGATCCTTACCAAGGCAATAGTGATGCACGCCTTCTCTTCTCTCTCTCTCACCCTATAACTAATAGCTTGTGTGGAGCTTATGGGTAAGGAGACAGCTCATACATACTTGCAATGAATATATTGTAAAGTCAAACAATGGATCCAAAGGAACAAGTCATACAATCAAATCAAGATGTGCATGTGTGTGGATGTGAGGTGGTACGTGGATATATATGGTGGCTAATCCTAATTCTACTCGTTTGCTCCTTGAGACATCTCTCTCTTTTTCAAACACTAGGGAATTGTGTTGTAGGGCAACATGGGCTATCTTTCTTTTCTTTTTCTTCGTTTTTTCAGGTGGGCATCAGAGTGCCCATTGTTTTGATAAATTTGGACACTTGTCCATTTTTACCTCTCAGACAGGCATCTTTGTACCCATTGTTTTCTCTCATCTCACTCTTTTGCATAGCCACATGCCTCTTCTCTGTAACAATACTTCCCTTTTTCTTTTTCTTTTTCTTTTTCTTTTTCTTTTTCTTTTTCTTTTTCTTTTGAGAGATAGCAACAAGAATCTTGGAGCATTGATCTGGGGTAACCAATGAGATATTTTTAGTGTTCACTCCTAGTGTAGGAGTCGAACATTTCAGGTGGATCTAGATGGAAAATGTGGAATGTGGATGAGCGCACTCGGATATGAGTAGTGCATTATGGATGGAGTGCATGTGATCTTGATTGTAAAAGCATGACAATTTCCTAAGGTATCAATAAAGCTTGACTAAACTCAAAACAAAGCAAGTAGCATATAATGTGTATGTTTTTCTAATCTAGCATGTATGGCTGTGGTAGGATTATAAAGCTCTTGCATACAGGAACTCATCATGTAGTTTTGTGGATTTTAAAAATTAATCTGCAGAACTCAAGTATCACTAGGAACAAGATAAATAGCAGCTCAAACTTTGCATATCATATCCCTCTATTACTTAGACTCAGATCAAGCATTTGCTATCCACAAGTTTCAGGTTCAAAGTAAATCTTCAAGTTAAAATGGTTGCATCTAAAACTTGGGATGACTCAAGGTTGAAAACTAAGTTGGTATGAGGAATCATGGTGAGGTGCTACTTATCAAATTCCTGAGCATGGTTTCTATCTAGTCTGAGCAAAATTATTGTAAGCACTCTCTTTTTATTTTATTCAAACATACTAACTAACCTAAACACTATTTATTTGGTTTTTAAATTTTATGTCACTAGCTAACTCACACGAAAAGCATTATGATACAATAATAAAGATGGGAAACTTATACTTAACTGGATTTAAGTGGAGGATGCCTTCCCCCAAGCTGGATATTGACGAGGTCTTTGATGTTGCAAGTTGAGTGATCCTTATGGGAGCAGGTGTACCGGCAGCGTAAGGGCGTCGGGTTGACTAGCTCTTTAATTTTGTATTATCCTGTAAAACTCAATTGCCAATAAGAATACCAAATTTCATGGAGAGGGGTTAGGTTAATACCACTCCATGGTAAGTGATTGGTTTTATATTTCCAGCAGAAGTTTCCTAATTAGGTGGACCTTCATGTGCCCACATATTTTTGGGGTTTTTCTAAAAAGTGTGGACCTTCATGTGCCCACATATTTTTGGTATTTTTAGATTTTCTTATGGTACTTTGGTGAACCTTCATGTGTTCATATATTTTTGGTATTTTATGACTTTATAAAACAGACTCGATAATCGTATAGGTATAGTTACCTGATAACTAGGGGATGCTCCTTCCCCAAACTAGATGTTTGCAATACTTGGTGTTGATGATCTTTGGAGTGGGCTTACCAGCAGCAGTCTGGTGGGCGCCATTGATGGACTCACTTCTCAGACATAGTGTTATCCTGCATAATTATACTCCAACAAGAAAACCAAAACTCGAGGCTCGAATGTGTTAAGGGGTTAGCGGTCAGCCAATAAGTAATTGATTATTCTCTGAGTTGATTTTAATTGACAGATTCTAGCAGGATTCTCTTTTTAGGGTTTTCTAACTTTCTTATGTAATAATCAAATATGTATGCATGCTATATATTTTTATGCCACCACAGAGAATATTTATTCTCATGGGGCTTAGGATTTGCATAATGCAAGAAAGTAAATACAGATGCTATTATCATTTTTTATTTATTATATTTTTTTATGCCACCATAGCGAATATTCCATAAGTTCATTCACATGGGGCTTTAATATTTCATGACGCAGTAAATAAGGCAATAAAGATTTTTCTCTCTCTTTTTTGATATGCATAAAGATGAATATGCTAAAGTAAAATTACTAATGTAAATTATGAATACTAATTAATTAGATAACTACCATGTTACCTTATGGCAAGGGTGCGGAATTTAAAGTCTACCGACAGGACTTTTTTTCCACTCTTGTGTATCTCTCCGTCTTAGAGATGAAGGTCTTGATGGTTGCACCTCTGGTGATGGTGATGTCACTTTTGTTCTTTGCTTGGCCAGCGGGTTGAAGTAGAGCATTAATAGTGCAAGCTGACAGCATCTTGCTCAGCGTGCATGTTCACAGAACTTTCACTTGAAGAATTTTAGGAATTAACAAATTTACTTGAAGTGTTGTCCTGTTTGCAAAATCAAAGTAGAGATCAAGTGCATGGGCTCTGCTGGTGGAAAAGCACCAACAGAACCGAATCTATTTCTTTATTTATTCTTCTCTAGCCTTAGGCACATTGAACAAGACAAAGTTGATGTTACGTAATTTGTTTTACTCATGACATGAGTGGTAAGATCAGACAATTAAGCATTAATGTTACATTTACGTTCATATGGCAGAAAAGATTTAAATTGCGTAACCAATGGAATGGTTGTCTATCTCTACATAATATATAAATTTTCACATGAGTATGACTATCATCTTCCAAAGATAGAATACAATGTTTTAACACATTTGGTTAAGATTGAGATCAAAAGAATGATGCCAGGAACAATCTTAGAGGACAAAGCATGTTGAGTTAATTAGGTTAATCAATTAAAGATGTAACTCTAACATATTTGTGTCTTTATTTATCTGCATTCCAAGATCAAGAGGAAAAGACTGACCACTTACCTTAAGATATTACCTTCATTATTAGAGCGTGATGGCACTAAGTAATGAAGGGTAGATGATTGGTGGTCCTTTCCTTCTTTTACATCTTGAGTTGTTCATGAGCATCTTGTCTGCTTTGTTACTTATCCTCTTTGCCATCTTTTGCTTCTTTGATCTTATGACACCTTGTCACTCCATTCATTATTATGCCTGCAACAGATTAGTGGATAACACATACCCGAAGGGATGTACAACTTTGGAACATAGGTTGTTTGTCCAGAATTCTATCATGTTCCATCTACGCTACTAAGAAGATAGGGTTGATATTATGTTAGCATAGATCATGTTCTATACCGGCATGACTTGAGTCCAAGTAACTTGCAGCAGAAGATAAAGTGAATGAATCATTAATACTCACAGTTCTTCCATCCATAATGAATGAGCTATGTCTTCCTCTGCAAAGTTAGTGAAGTTCAGCATGTGCCCTATCTCATCTCTGATTTGAATTTATCTTGTGACTTACCCAAATTAAATTGAAAGTTTTCTGCAAGGGTTAGTCCAACAGAATATCCAGTGTTTACTACAGCATACGAGCGGCTCAAAAATCAACCTAGACAACACGTCCAATTTGACTTAGAAAGACATTTTAACCTAAGCACCACGCTTAATTCAAAAACCCTTTGAAAGTAAAATCATCACACCTCTTGGTTCGGAAATCAAACTAAACACATTGTCTAATTATGATTCCAGAAAACAGTTTAAACTAAGCACCATGCCTAATTTTAAAAGGTGTATGAAATTTCTCCAAACCTTAAGTATACTATAGCGAACAATGGTAACATGAAAGTTTATAGAGAGTTATGCGAACAGAGATGAAAGAGCATGATCATTGATTAACAATTTGAACATGGATTGACAAGGTAGAGACAACCAATATTAGCAACATAAGATTTTCTAAATAAGCCCATTCCCCCAAGCTTTAATTTTGCAAAGTAAAGTTAAGTTTTTAATGGATTAATGTTGCATAATGATTGGTTAGACATACCTAATGATGTCATCCTTCTACTTCAAGTCTGGAATGGTTAGTGACAAAAATACCCGAGGGAATATTTTTATAATTATAATTCTATGCTCAATTCTCAAGGGTATTACATCAAAAGGTACAAGCTCACGTTATTTTTCAAGAGTGGTTATTTTAGGACAAAAAGTCGTTCTTGAGGGACCTTCTAGTTATTACACTTTTAGTTAATAAACTTAGATTAAAAACCTTTGAAAGTAAGATCAAACACTCCTAAACTAGGCACCATGCTTCATTTAAGAGATGTATGAAATTATTCCAGCCATAAACTATAGTAAGAAAAGGTAGCATGAAAGCATTATAATGATTTATTCAAATAGAGACAAAATAATATGATCATTGTGAGGTATATATATATATATATATATATATATATATATATATATATATATATATATATATATATATATATATTTTTAATATGCAAGTGGTATGGATGTATGCAAGAACTAAACATGCTATGGATTTGATATGAGGGAGTATAAACTAAATGGTGTGAATGCATGGATTAAAATAAATATGCAATGAGATGCAAGAATTAAAAGATAACTACTCAAAAGTTTAAAGTCCATGAGCAAGACTTTCTCACTTTCTTGATCATACTTATCATGACTTGTATGTAGCACAGCCTCTATATTCGTCATTTAAGATGTGATTTGAATTGTTGTGACGACGACCTCCTTCTTCAATCTACACAGGGTTAGAAAGAAATATATATATGTGTGCAAACTTGTGAGATGGCAGGTTGCCATTATTGATGAATCTTGAGTGTTCAGGCACACTGGGCTCTTCAATGTATCTTATTGTCTTGTGGAAACTTGCCGGAAGGTCAAAACGGCTTCTGCTGTCCTGTTTTATTCTAGAACTCAACAAAACAGGGGTAATCCTACTAAAACTAGTGGTACACTAAATTAGCAGACATCAAGATGACTATTAAACTCTTATGCCAATTGCTTCCCCGGTAACGGGGCCAAAAATGCTTGTTGGTATTAATTAAGTGAAAATAGAATATGAAACATTCTGCAAACACACAGAATACCATTGTAGCATTTTACCGGGAGTATTGTAGGTATCATTATTTATATTTTACCACAGGGAAACAATGATTAAGAAGTTTGATAGTTGACCATCACGTGTCTACTAACTTAGTACACCAACTAGACTATAGTAGGGGTAAACGATAAATAATAGGAGTTATGCTTAAATGTTACAGACACACAGGAGAATTCTATGATAAAAGAGTAGATAGCTAAAGTGAGAGGACAACGGGAGAGTTCAAAGTTCCTAAATACTTCTCTATTACTGGGCTTCTATAATAACTGATTCATGGTACATAAAGCAATCACACAATAACACTTCGGGACATCAGAACACTAGCCACGGAACAGGATGAGAATGGGACTAGGAAGTTCTGACTACGGTCCTACAATCATCAACCTACACGAGGTGGAATACGTTGGCCATCAGGGTTGTCACCTCCTGGGGCTACCACAACTATTCGTAAGGTTGCGTGCAATCTCAGGTAATCTCTAGTCTAGACACCATGCCTACACTATTAATTATTACTCTAATCCCATATGAAAACTAGAGCACTCGATGTGAGCGGAGATCCTATGCCAAAGTATAACAACTATACTATCCAATCAAATTCAAGGCATAAAGTAAATAGGGAAGATAAATGTATTAAAGCATAACTCTTATAAAGATGACATACAAAGATATACCAGACCCTTGAAGACTTCTCCAAAACCGAAGCGCAGCTCCGCTCTCCCTAACTTTCAACTAGAACTAATCTACTATATTGAAAAGTCTAGCCCTAATTCTCTAGAGTTGAGAGGTTATCCATTCGAGAGACGCCTCTACAACTCCATAATGGTGCAGTTGACTCGGGGGGTCCTGGGTTCCTTATATGGGGGCGCCTGACCTTCCCTCCACCTTGGGCAAGCAATATGGTACTCAGCCTTTCCACCATGTGCACATAGGCTTTAATGGGCCAAATTCTGATTTAGGCCCAATTAATCCCGCAGCCTTTAATTAATCTCGCAGCTCAAGTTTTCTAGAATCTTCCAGTGTTTATAAAATTCATATCTCTTTATTCCGGACTCCAAAAATAGCAAACCATAGGTCCGTTTCGATCGTCTCGACGAGCTCTATGCAGTGGTGAACTCCAATTCCTCATTTGAGATACTTTTAATCGTTGAAAAATTGAATATCCTTTTATACCCTGCAAAACAAGTGAGAACACCAAAACTCGTGGAACTTGTTAGAATCAAACCCCATAACTATGTTGTGTATTGTTTTATGCCCTTTTTTCATGTTTGTTTGATGGGTAAAAATGAGCAATAACTACCATCAACAAGTTCCCCCAAGCTTACCCTTTGCTAGTCCCTTAACAAAGCCAAACTTTAGCATAAATCAAAAGTTATAGCTACCCCTCACAAGTATTCAGTTTTAAACCAAGATGTACTCAAGGATTAGAGTAGACCAAGCTAACCTTTAGACTTACCTGTATTACCTTTACCATGGAGCTTGTAGCTTTCTCTTGAGTCTTGGGTAATTGAAGGATAGATTGTCTAAGTTAAACACTATGTCTCAAGCTCTGTCATTCAACTCTTATCTTGGAGCTTTTGCAAGTTTTCAAAATAAAACTCAGAGTTTCCTTTGTATGACTCTCTCAAGTCTCTCAATATGTGACATTTGTGGATCCTTACCAAGAGGGGGGGTGAATTGGGCAATTAATAAATTTTCACAAAACAATTCAACATATCGCCATTTTGCCCAATCTCACCCCACAAGTGCTTGTGTTTGATTCTAAACCTAAAACAAGTTAAGAAACCTAAAGCTATAACAGAACCGCCTAAATCACGTGGCCCACAGGCACCGGTCATCGCCACTAATGACATCTGACAGCCGGGCCCGTGTTCCAGATGACCTAGGCAGCTCTGCCGGGCTACATAAGCACCCGTATTCTCCGACAGGATCCCATTGCGAAGCCATTACAGGGTTACAATATTTCATAATAAAATACATCAGAGTAAATGTGCGGAAGACTTCATAGTACATAGATTACAAATCAGTTGTTCAAATATAAATTCAAGTACAGTTATTACAATCTATACCTAAATAGAAGTAGCATCAGGGTAGCAGATACACATAATAATATGAACCCTGCCCAAGGGTCCAACGTCACTCATCATCACTTCCTTCACAAACCAGCATCACGCAGCAGGGAGCAAGACGGACCTCCGGCTGCTGACTTCCTGCAACAGGGGTTAACAAACCCTGAGTACTGGGGTACTCCGCAAGACTTACCCGACTAAAAAGAAAGATGAGACTCAGGAATGCAGGCTGAGGGGAGTCAAGGTAAGGCTGTGAGCAAGAGTTCAAGAGTTTTGCAGAAAAGCATTACTATCCTATTTCAATATTTCATCTCAATATTATTTTAATCATAACCATAGTTCCAATATTCCTTCTCATATGTCACATTCTTTCAATTTCTTAATTATTCTCAAAAACACCTAGTTCCGAACCACTTTTCGGTGTAAGTCAGTGGATCAAGTCTCCATTAACCGAGGAGCAACGTCGATTTGAATCCAGAAAGTACCCAGCTGGGGATCCCTATCCACACTGCATATGTAGCACTTAAGCTTGCATATGCCAACCCCGCCTACCACGGTTTTTCATACCCCGGAACCGGTCCTGCGCCACCCGAGAGCACAGTACTCCTCTAGTCTCCAGGCACGCCGGCCACGAGGGTACACGCTACTCTCGCCATCTCTCCACTCCCAGTGCGTGGTTGTCGGTTCCAGCAGTAGAGCCACCGGAGTCAGAGGTTTCCCGTAGTTTGTGGCTAGTTGCAAAGTCTCGATCCAGCAGGCCGACAACGAACGGTCCCTAAAGCATTTTTCCGTTGGTTACCATGCATTGGGACTCTAAACCAAGTACAAAGTAGCCGAACGGTTCCAAATTCGTGCCCGTTGGTGACAAGACATGGGAACGCCGCCACATGCGCACATCCTTTTTCATTTTTATTTTTCCGGCAGCGGCAATGCATCGGGACTCTAACCCAAAGTACAAAGCCAACCGAACGGTTTTCAATCCGTCGATGACAATACATTGGGACTCTAACCCAAATGTAGGTCACACGAGCGGTTGTAAATTCATATTCATCATTAGTATATCGTCATAGCTCAGAAAATAGCATTTTATGCAAAACTAACTTTAAAGAGAAGGGCTAAGTATTTTCAAACATTTTCATTTTTAAAACAGGTTTCGGGGTTATATATCAAGGCAGGTCATGCAGTAAGTAGGTGACAATCAACTCCTTTCAACCTAATGCAATTATTTAACTCAAGGTGATAAAATTTTTAAAACACAAGGAAGGGCTGAATGCACCGGGGCTTGTCTTGGATTGCGTGAAGCGTCGGATCCGGATTAGTACCACAGATGTCAAAATCTAGAATAACCTCGGGAACAATCTCCTCAGTGACTGCCTTCACTTTTACCTCCGGTTCCTCGGTCACTATACGCATGCAATGATGAATGTTTCAATGCGATGCAACATGAAATGATAAATTCAAAATTTCAGAATAAATAATGCCTAACTTGAGCACAACTGTACGTCATAACCTAGTCGCAACAATTCTAGACTAGATAGCCCTAGGTCATTAGGGTGTTTGGCCTAGAATTACAACCAATCCAAAAATCACATAAACCCTAGTCACCAATGTTTCCTATTTATTTTATTAATCATTTAATCAAGCATATAATTAATAATTAATTAAGCTATTTCCATTTGACCTCAAACTTCACAAATAGATAGATCTTGACCTATAACAGTGCCAAATAAAATTTCATGATTTTTGGAATTACAGGGAATTAATTAAAAACGTTCAAAATTGTATTTATGAATTAAAATGCTGATTTTTAGCTACTACAGAAAATATCCAAAACATGTATTTAATATTTTTATTAAATAATACATACTGCAGAGAGCATCCCTAAATTTTTTTATGATTTTAGGAGCAACCAATTAATTCCTATGAAATTCACAAACTGTTGCACTGCTCATTGGAAATAAAAACAAAAAGGCTACTTAATTTGTTGAAAAATGGAAAAAGCAATTCGACCCGAGTCGGCCCAGCGTTGCACAAACCGGCCCAACACGGCCCAAAACACCCGCGCCCCTCGCTACCTCTAACTGGGCCACTGACGGGCAGACCCCACCCATCAGTGCCGTCTCCTACCTCCAGTTTGCTCAACCGAGAAACCGGCGAGTGCCGGTCGGCGGCTACCCGCCGCACCGCGGCTCCTCTGCCGCGAGCAAGGCTTCCTACGTGATCCCCCGGACCTCGCGCACCCACTGATGAAGGTGTACGGGCACCCAAAAACTAACGGCGACTCGGCCATGACCGTGGCGGACCGAGCACGCCAACGGCCATGGGCTAGCACCAAACACGACGGTAGAGGATTGGGAAAAGGCTCAGGAATGACGAGAGACTCACCACGATTCTAGATTGAGGGTCGGTTTGGGTGGAGACTGGATGCAGAGTCGAATTTGGCGACGACGAGAGACCTGGCGGCTCGGCACCGACGGCGAGACCCCGTTCCGACGATCCTAAGGGACCAAGCAACAAAATGGCGTGCGCATTAGCAAACGTCTGATTCACGTATTCCACAACACACGTGCTCAGGGTCCAGAGCTCACCTGAGATATCTTTTCACCACGGCGAGACACACGGCGGCGCTCTGCCCCGTCGTTCGGCCATCTCCCGTTCCAGCGCGCACATGGCTCTACAACTTGTGCAACAAGATGAAACCAAGGCACGGGAAGTTGGTGAGGTGAATGGATAGATGAATTTTGGCAATGGTGGACTAGAAACGAGCAATTTGATCTCCACCCGAGGAAGGTGCTCGTCGGCCGCGAGGGAAAGGAAGGGAAGAAATGGCGTGCTCGTCGCCTTTAACAGGGCTGGGGAGGAGTGGATAGGGTTGAGGCGTCCCGGGGCCCCCCTGCAGCGCACCACGCGGCGGTGCTCCTGGCCGGACGGCGACCGGCGCGCGGCGCGGCACGCGCGTACGACGCCGCTCAGGAAATAGGAGACCCCCTAGCTACAGTGCTAGTCATTCTAGGTCAATTCCTAGTTGATTGAAATTCGTGCTGATCCGGTCCAAATCAGTGGATGGTGTAAAAATAAAAGTTGTGCAAATTTTTATGAAGAACAATTTTGCTTTTGACACCACATCCAAATTCGGTCAGATTTTGAAACTACAGCAAATGGGGTAAAAGTAGGGTTTGAATTTCAAATTGAAATTTTAAAATAATTTTTAATTTTTCTCAACAACTTGAAAAACGGTCAAAATAAAAGTTGTTCCACTCAGTGAGCAGTACAACTATTATTAAGGAAGTTTTATCAGATTCTTAATATTTTTGGAATTGAAGTTTTAAATTTAAATTTCAGCATAGTAATTTGAGTTTAATTTAAATTTCTGTATCATAACTTCAAAATCTCCAAAAATAAAAGTTGTTCCATTTTAAAATGTCTACAACTTTCATTAAGGCACTTCCATGAGATTCATCATATTTTTTTAATTAGGGTTTGAGGTCAATTCTAGGGCTTAATTTAATTTCTTATTTAGTTTAATATTTGATTTTTAATTCGGGGTCTAAATACATAATCAATGAAATCAAATCACTCTAGCACCTTAAACACAATCATATGCAAATGATCAAATTAAACATGATGACATGACAGTTTAATTATGCAGTAATACCAGAGGTATTACAAGAGCCAAGTCCTAAACATGCAATTCTATTCTATGAATGTAAAGAGCACAAAGTAAATACGGGAAAGTAAATGAGATAGAAAGACAAAGCCAATTTTTGCCGAGGTATCGGAGAGTCGGCACTCCCCACTAGTCCTCGTTGGAGCACCCACGCAAGGGTGTAGCTCCCCTTGATCTTCGCAAAGACCAAGTGCTCTCTACGGGCTGATCCTTTGCCTCTCCGACGCGGTGGATCGCCCACAACTGCTCAGAAGCTTGGCTTGGGCCGCCCACAAGCTCTCCAAGCGGTCACCAAGTCTTCGATCGCCACCGAACCGTCTAGGTGATGCCGATCACCAAGAGTAACAAGCCTAGACTCTCACTTGACCAAGAACAAGGCCAAAGAGGGCGATGGACGCACACAAGTCACTCTTGATCACACTCTAGAGAAGAAGCTCACAAGCAAGTGGGAATCACTCAACCTCCCTAGGGCTCTTGCACTCTCACAAAGTCACAATGGTTGCTTCAGCTGAACAAATGGGCAAGAGAGCTAGAATGAAGCCAATGGTGAAGTATAAATACTCCCTCTCTCCAAAACTAGCCGTTTGTACTATTTTCAGCAGTCTGCGAATCGTCGGACCGTGTGAATAGAGCTATCGTCAGACTATACCCCGCCAGTCCGACTCTCACAAACAAACTGTACTCGACACTGTGACAGAGGCATCGGACTCATCACAATGGTTCGACGCACACCGTCGGACCACAGTTCGACGCCCTCGAGCTCTCGGGTGAACTCGGCACAGAACCAAACACTGGCTAACACACGCAGCGATGCTCCGACGCTCACCGTCGGACCAAGTCCGAGGCTCAAACAACCTCTCTGGACCTCTTTGGAAGTGTCGTACGCTACGAACCATTGGTCTGATGCAACCAACCCTTCTAGTCCGACGCTCACCTGAAACACTCAGGCACCGTCGGACGCTGGGCAATGGTCCGACGACCATCCCAGCCAGCGTCCGACGCTCCTTGGTGCGCTGAGAAGCACCCAGGGCTGCCACGTGGCCGTCGGACTCTGGGCATTGGTCCGACGACCATACTCCCCAGGGTCCGACGCCCAAAACTCAGTTCAAACTTCGCCGAATCGAGAACTTTTCAAAATGAAGTTTGATCCTCTCTCTCAAGAGTCTCTCTGGGCTGTCTAGAGCTTTGTTGGACAAGTGTGCATCACATCTACACTCTCTAACCTTGCCCTAAGTCAAGCTACCCATCCAAACCCCTCTTTATAGTACGGTCAAAGAGAAAAACAAAACCAAAGACTACTTCAAGTGTGTCTCAACTCCAATCGACACTTGAAACTAGCCTATCACCGTCTTGTCTTCCATCCTTTGAAAACCGAATCGATTTCCATCGCTAGGGGCTTCAACCTACATGCTATTATGACCTAACCTCTAGATTATCCTGCAAAACACATGTTAGTCATAATAACCTCTTTGTTGTCATTAATCACCGAAACCACTAGGCCCTAGATGCTTCAATCTCCCCCTTTTTGGTGATTGATGACAACAAACTCAAATAGATTTAGAAAGAGTGAGGTTTTAAAAGGCTTGATTCATATAAGCATGTGACAATAAAAGCAAAACGGTTAGGCATGCTTATACAAATCAAGACCACGAGGTACACAAAGAGTATGAAATAAGCACAAGTACCAAAAGTTATGCTCAAGATCGGAGTGAAGTGCGAAAGCTAAGACAATGAGCATAACCAAGTGAGAACCAAGTGACTTGATATATATAACATGAAGCTCAAACACATGTCACAAACCAAGTCTCAAGCACACAGATATATACAAATGCAAGAAAGCAAACGTGATGCATGCATATATCACAAACAAAAGTCATATAAGAGCCAAATCCCTCTCTCAACGCTCTCCCTAAATCTATGCTCTCTCTCCCCCTTTGGCATCAAGCACCAAAGACCTAAGACTCTGGAGGTGGAGAAGAGGCTGCAGTGTTGCGGTCGGAGGTGTGAGGACGAAGCTCAAACTGCGAGGGGTTGGTGTCCGACTCTGAGCTCTGATCTGCCTGAACCTCTGTCGAGGAACGAGTAGGCGAAGCAGTCCGGGTCGGCTCTGCTGTCTCAGTACCTGGGTCAGCCTGCGTGTCTAGAGCTGGAGAAGCTGTCTCTGTAGGTGCGGGCTCCTCTGGAACTGTTTGAACAGACTCTGGAGCAGTCTGCTCCTCGATGTCAAGCTGCTGACCCTGTGGCTCTGCTACTGTCACAACTACTGCCTCAGTGTCTGTGGTAGTGGTAGTAATATGCTCAAAAGACGCTACTGAGGACAGCAGTGTCTCGGTCATACCGGTAGCAGGAGGAGCTATGGTGGAAGGCACTGGCTCTCTAAACTCTGGGGTGTGGGCAAGCTAGTGATCTCGCTGAAAGTCGCACCCAAGCTCCTGGTCACTGAGGGGCCACCCAAGTCTTGTGTAAAACCTGTGCGGATAGGCATGAACCCCTGACCAAAACCTAGTGAAGCAAACCACTGCTGCGTCTGCTGGGTAGGAGTAGTAAGCTGACTAGAAAGCTGAGCAGTGCCCTGACTCTGAAGTCCGCTGGACTGTAACGCTGGAGTCACCCGGGCTGCAGTGGCTGCTGGACCAACCTGCTGAACCGGAAGAGCGATGGCCAAGTACGGTGGAGCTCTGGTGTGCCTGATGATGTGCTCCATGAACCCAAAGGTCTGCAACTGAATCTGCTGGCTCTGAAGCTGCATCACGAGCATCTGCTGTTGAAACTGGTCCTGACGGAGCTGAATCTGTGAAAATGCTACAGCCTGCTCTCTGACTAACCGGGCCTGCTCCTGGGCTCGGCGAGTCTGCTCCTGTGCCTGCTGCTGCTGCTGAGACTGCTGTAAACTCTGAAGAATCACAAGCAAGGCTGGGTCTGTCCGTGGAGCCTGTGGAGCTGAGCTGGAGCCACCGGCCTCTGAGTCGTGAGCTCGAGGACGCCTAGGGATAGGCCGGTAGTCCTCGTCAGTGCTGTCGGAAGTGGTGTCAACAGGGTCGTCACGACAAGCAACTGCTCAAGCTCGCTATGGGCAACGTGCCTCATAGCCTCATCCTGCTGCTGGACCTCTGCCTTGTCTTCCCCGGAACGCTGACCACGCTGAATCATGTGAATAGCCCTGCTGCCTCATCTGCCATCAATGATCGAGGTTATCCTGCATACTGGGAACTCTGTGTTAGTCTAGCGCAACTCTTTGGTGATCCCTGTCCAAATCCTGTAGAGCCTACGCACAAGAATAGAGGAGATTCAGTGTGCGTAGGGGAGCTACCGACGTGACAGGGTACCCTATGCTATCATGTCCTCCATCTCGCTGGTCATCAAGTCAACAATATCAAACTCTGACTGCTGGACCAGGGCACTAAGGAGCTAAAGCTGTAAGTGAGTCAATCCCTCCTTGTACCCCTCCCGCGGAAGAAGAGTGCGCCTCATCACGTCGTTCAAGAGACAAATGACGGGACGAAGCTCCGAGAGTGTCCTGCGGGAGCCGTCTCCAAACAGTGGTTGAAAGCACGCTGCCACATGTGCTGTACCCGGTGCCTGTCCTCCGTGTGCCGTCCTCGGCGGATCCATCAAGTCATAGCAGATACTGTGCAACCTGGTAGCAGACTCTGGTACACCGAGCAGCTCTCTGAGTGCCTTCGCGTAGAGCCTGTAAGGCTTTCCACCGAAGGTGTACTGTAGGTACTCGTGGTCGGGGTCGATCCAAAGAGAGGCGTAGAACTCACGGACCCACGACTCCGTCCTAACTGTCCAAGCAAGTCAGCTAGTCCAAGCAAGTTGGTCAAGTACGGCCTGATCTCCTCACCACCTGCCCGGACTATGTCCTCCAGGGGACACACCCTGTGCTGCCGTAACCCAATCTCTGAAGTGACGAGAGCTGTGAAGAAGTCCTCATGAAGAGTAGCCTACCAGCCCTCTGAAGCTCTGGGTCTCTCTGAGGTGGGAACCAGCTCTCAAGAGAAGTCAGCCGAAGCTCTCTGACTCGGGCTGCGGAGATGTTTCGTAGGTCCAAGTGTACCTCTGGCTCCGGCTCCGGCTGCGGCTCAGTGGGAACAGGAGCCCTGGGAACTCGGTCGTCACGTCTCTGACCAGCGGGCCGGGGTGGCACCGAAGGTCGAGTGCGGGTCGAGCGACGAAGAGGAGGTGCCTGGGCCTGCTCCCCCTTAGTTTGAGTCTCCAGCTGCTCCTGCTGCTCTGGCTGTCTCTCTGACTGTGTCTCTGCCTTTGTATGAGTCTATGTCTGCTACTGAGGACCCTCTCTACCTGCTAAACTGACTGAGATGCCTCTAATGTGGAGGCCTCTACCACGCTCTGCCTCCTCAGCTGGCTGTGCTGCCCTGATGGCCTGCCTCTGCTCAGCCGTCAACTGCCTCTTCCTCTTCTTGCTGCCCTCAACCATGGGAGCCTTCCCCTTATCTTGAGGTGGACAAGGAGGAGGCCTCTCATCCCCACCTGTGCTACCGTGACTGTGACTGGCCTGCTTGCAGCGAGGCATCTCTGCCAAACTCTAACCACTGACCCTCTGCAACCGCCAACTAACACTCGTGAGGCTTGGCCTCAATCCGTATCTGCGGGCTTAGCCCAGGATTCACTGTCACACTGTCAACCTCTGACCACGACAAGCTGCAAGAAAGAAAGACAGGGTTTACATAAGCATATGTAATCTAGAGGTGAGATAACCCTATGTTGACACTTCTTAGGGCAACCACCAGAGACAGGGTGTTAGGCTATCTTTGATAACGGCGCCAGAAGTGCCTGGGGTATTTCTTATGTCTATTGGATAATTCCGCAAGCGCACAGAATATACCGCTGTAGCACTTCACTCGGGAGTATTCCAAGGTATCGTTATTTATTTTTATCCCAAGGAAAAGCGGTTGCTAGAAAAAAATTAATAAAAAGAGAGAGATCTTTAAGTCTATAGCAACTTAGTATCAACTAATGATAGGGGGGTAAATCGATATATAGAGGAAAGGGTAATGACACCAAGACACGATAAGGTTTTAGGATAACTAAAGATAACTAGTAGATTATAGCTAGGTGGGAGGACAACGAGTGAGTATAAGACTCCTATGATAGTTACTTTACTCTTGTGAACTATCTTATCAAATGGATGAATTATACTAAGACAGCTACCTTACTTTCGGTGTGTAGAGGGTAGGGCGAAACAATAGAGGATATAACCTCTACCCGAAGCGCCTACTCTCTTATGGGAGCCTACCTTTTAAGAACTTGTCTAAAACAAGTGGAGGAATACTAAGACTAGACAGGGCTGTCACCACCTGCTAGCACTCACAAACAATCCGTGCGACAAGCGGCATTCAAAGGCAAGATCTAGTCTAAGCACCACGCTTACACTAAGTCTTACTACTCTAGTTGCGTACCAACAACTAAACCACCCTATGACAGGTGATGAACTACACATGTGAGCTGGTTACAGGATCACTATCTAATATAACTCAACTATAAGGTAAGACAAGACACAACAATACTATAATGAATAGTAAAGCACTAAGTAGAGACTTAGTAAAGTAAAGCAAAGATAATATATTGATAAAGGTAAAGTCTTACAGAAGGAAAGGTACAAGAGTTATACCAGACTCTCCAGCAGACGACTCCGGAGACTCCGAGCGTAGCTCGACTCGACTCTAACTCCCACACTAGACTAATACTACTACTACTACTACTACTAAAGAGTGGAGCTTCTCTTGTCTCTTGTGTATCTTGGGTATGTTGAAGAGAGTGATGGCAGCCTCTATTTATAGGGGAGAGTTGAGGGGCGCCACATCAGCGATCGGTGTGCTCCTTGCCTCTCCTCCCTTGGATGAACCGCCTCAATACCGCCTTAGGATGGACGGTAGTGGTGATTTCATCACGTGGAAGACATGCAGGACGGCGGTGGGGGCCAACCAACCTGGCCAGGCACCAGGGGGGTTGGCCGACCCCCTATGACAGGTGGGCCCGGCCAGGTGTGGTCTCCACCAGTCATAGAGTGTTGTCTTGTGCTGGTTCTGTTTTGATTGTATTGTTTCACGCCTTGATCCGTGTGCTTTGATTCTCCAACGTTGAATGGAAACACATGTTGATTTGATGGTGGAATTGAGCTGGGTAGGATGTCACACGGATCCTGCCACGTCACCAGAGCCAGGTGGGCCCCATGGTGGGGTCGGCCGACCCACACATGGGCCCACTCTGAGCTATCCTCTCTTCTAAGTGATGTGTTGAGTCATTTGTTGAAGTGTGATGACTTGGTTCCCAAATATGTGGTTCAGCTGACCCGTCAAATTGGCCTCCAAGTGCTCCAATTTGTTCTGTTTTAATCTTCCCTGCATTCACAAGCTAAGAGTACAAGTGGAACTAGTTAATGATAAAATGTGTTCATGATATGTTTATTCTCCCTTGAATCCGAGGCCTGTTGACGGTGTTTGAGTGTGGATTTTCATGATATATCCACCGTCAACAAGATCCCCCAAGCTTAACCTTTGCTCGTCCCGAGCAAATAATTAAACTTAGCCTCGGTGGATCAGGAGTTGATGTTCATGTTTCAATAGTACCATGTGCACAATAAAATACTTCTCTTTTGAATGGAAAAATTGGCTATAAAAATTCACCCATATTACCTTAGTCCTTTATGGGGCTAATGACCTTTCCTTTGCCTTAGGTGGTTGAGAGACAGAACAGTTTAACTTGAGCATTAATTTTCTCATTCTTTGCAAGTTTCATATTGGAGGTTGTATTGCAAAGGAAAACTGAATGTTCCTTATATGGTTCTCTCATGTCGCTCAAATGGTGTATGATTCCTTACCAAGGGACAAAGTAAATGTTGCCTTCTCTTTATCATTCTATTTCTAAAAATAGCTTATGTGAAGGTTAAGGTAGGAATGAAAGAGTATAGCATACTTACTTTGCATATGTTGTAGAATCAAAGCTTGGATCCAAAGAGAGAAGTGTCATGCCCTTAGATCAAGATGTGCAAGTGTGTGGAAAAAGTGGGCTATAATGCTCCTCTATTTGGAATTGTATCTCTCTCTAATAAATTTTTAGAGACATGGCTATCAATTTTCCTTTCTTTATTCATGAGCCTAGACTTGCTCATATATTTTTCTTTTCTTTTCTATGGACTCTCTTGTGTCCATCTTTCTTTCTTTTTCTTTTCATAGCCTTTTGTCTCTTCTATCATAATAACTAAGAGAGATTTTCTATGACTTTAACAAGTGGAGCATTTATTTGGTGGAAATGAAAGGCATGTGGTTGCGTACTTCCAGTGTAGAAGCAGCACATATATGTGGTGTGTACGTGATCATGATCTTGGGAGCATGATAAGTCTCTCAATAAGGGTCAACAAGGCTTGACAACACTCAATACAAAGCAAATAGCTTATGTAGAAGGTTTTAGACATGTGTAACATATATGGCTGTGGTAGGAATTTATCACCATTGAGGAACAATAAGGTTTTGATTGTTTAAGAGATAAATCTCCAGTAATCATGCATGCTTAGAACAATATTATAGCAGCTCTTGTTTCACCATATCATATCTCACAACAACTTAGACTTAGTTCTAGCACTTAGCATCCATAAAGTTTTCAGGTTCATGATGATTTAAATGAGCCAAGTGATCCATACTCAAAGAAATACTAAGTTGTAAACTAGGCATTAAAGAAACATTAACAGAGCAACTATTCAGCATTTCCATGAGAAAGATAAACATTCATGAGACATATAGAAATAAGAAAAATATTTTTGGTATTTTTATCTTATGCATTTTTTTAAGTGCAATAAATTAAAATAATGTAAATTGCTATGATGGAATACTTACCTTGGTGGGGGAGAGGATCTCCCCCAAGCTTGTCTTTTTGCTCATTGTGGTGGCGGATTGTATTGGAACCATCCCGCCCAGCGTTGTGCTTCTTCATCTTGGATAGCTTGCAATAATTGGGCATTTTATTGTGCCATACTTAGAGTTGCATCTTACTCAACTTGCATTGCGACCATGTCGTTGATGAGTTGATCCATTTCTGATCCTTGGTTCCGACGACCCCTCGCCCATGTGGACGGACGGGGAGTGCGCACTCTTGGAGTGTGCTGTTGAGGTCGTTCCGTGGACCCTGAAATGTCCACGGAACTTGCCTCATCGCCTTCTTCTTCATATCCCCCTGCAGCTCGTGATGTGCCGCCTTGCTCAAATTGAGCGGCTTGTGACATACTCCTTGTCACCCTTCTTATTCCTGCAACATTTTGGCTTCTTGCCTCTCGGTCCCAATTTATGGTTAGTGTACGCAGTACATACAACCGACGCCTCTCACATGGGATAGAGATTTCGACTGTATGGCCTGGATAAATCATTTTAAGATCACCATTTTCATCTCTTTTTAGGACTTGAGCACTTATGAAGAAATCTTCGGTTACAATATCTCTAGGAGAAGCAATATATTCAAAGTAGTGTTTTCCACTTAGCAAGTCCATTGTTTCAACAATGCGAGTGATAAAAGAGGTAAATAATATAGGCTCGCTTCTATGGAAAATACCAAGCCAAAAGCGTACTAAAATTTTAGCAGGTGAAACTTTTATTTTCTTAGTCATGGCATAAAGCAGTCTTAGTTCTTCATTAAGAAGGATTTGCGTATTAGAGCCAGGAAGAAGAGTTATGGCCATCCAATAACGGATCAAGCGCAAAGTAGGATTATGGATTTCGTCAGTTTTAGGATCAGAGCAATCATGGAATCCAGTTATGGCTTTCCAGAATTCAGCTTTATCAAATTTTCTTGTGGCATTAACTAGATCTAGATAACAATTTTTATCAAAGCCAAGTGCCATACTAAAAACTCCCCAAGTTAAATTATGCTCTTGATTGAACATGCGAAAGTAGACATTATTATCAGTGGCTTGTAAAGAGCATAAGAATTCAATGGTGAGTTTTTCAATTTCAAGTTATTGCACTTCCCAAAAGCTTCCCCGCCCAATTGTATTAAAAACAGTATTAAACTCTGCGGTCATACCTGTGTTGTCCAAAAGGACAGAGTCGATGATGCCGGTATGTTCATAACCGTGGTGTCAGATAGAGAGGTACCTTTGGTACTCTTCTTGGTTCAACATGAGGCCGCCCTCGGGGTCGAGCGTGCTCTCGGGAGGCACTCCAAAGCTTCGTCTTGGTGGAGCTTCTCTTCCTTCATCTTCGTCATGGCGGGGTCGTCGGGAGGAACTCCCTACAACACTCTTGGCCTTCTTGAATGCGGAGGATAACTTCTTCATCCTGCAGCAATGAGATAACACAAGAACACACTAGGACAATAAGGGTTAGCGTTAGCTATCCCAATGTTAGTAGTCCTTGCGGGGTATGGTTACCTCCACAAACAAGATATTGAGAGCAAAGGTAAGAGTAATACAAGCTTCTACTACTACAATATTTTTTGGGTTTTTGGTTTGAGTGGCTAACTACAACTAAACTTGAGAAAGAACTTACTCAAATGGAGAGAAGAAGAGAGATTGTGTGCTCGAGATGATTCAGCAGGTTTGGGTGTGGGATTGAGCACACAATGCAAGAGTATTTATAGGGGGTGAAGGGATGGTGACCAGGCCACAAGGGCCAGGTCGGCCGACCCCACCCCTGACAGGTTCAGGGCTTCTTTCACCTTTGGACAGGGAATCTATTTGAATTCAAACACAATTTTACAGATAGGACTTTAAACATGGGTCAGCCGACCCATGTTTGGTCCCATTTTTTAGCTTTAAACAGTGTGTTTCACTTTGTCTAGTAAAGAAAAGACTAGTGGTGGACCAAAAGTGATGAAATTTTCAGAGATTCCCTTGTCTAGTGCTTTGTGAAAGAGAATGGTATATGATAAAAGTGGGGACATGGTTTAAAGTGATTTCCATGAAACATGGGAACACTAATGCATGCCAAAGTGTCCACTTTTCAGAATTTGGATGGTGCATGTTGGATTCTCATTGGAGCATGTGAAAGTGGTCATGACAAAACGTGGTCGACCAATTTCAAAATTAACTGGTGATTAAAGGTAAGACAGAGATCAGGACACCAGACCAACATCACCAGAGGTGAGTGGGCCCCATGGTGGGGTCGGCTGACCCTACCTTGGGTGGTCCCACCACCTCAGGTGTGAGCAACACAATTCTACTCAAGTTTTATTTATCTAAATATTTTATTTAGTCAAAAGAAATTATTGCAAAATTTAAATATGAAATGCAATGCAAAAATGCAAGAATTGAAATGCAAAAGGTAAATATGAGATAAATACAGATTTACCTTACCAGCAAGGGCTCCATGTTTTAGGTCCGTAGAGCAGGACCTCTCCATTTCGGGTTCATTCTTCGGGTGCTTCGATCGGTCCCGGAGATGGGGACCGTGATGATCGCACCTGTTTCTTCCGCCATTCCTTCTTGGTTGATGCTTGTGACTCAGCGGAGTCAGCCTTATTTACCACCTCCGCTTTACTTACCAGTTCGGCCTTTTTGGCCTTTGGCGATTGATTCTTTCAACGGGGTGCATATTGTGGCTTGTTTCTCCACAGGTTCTTGCTTGCCTGTTGCATCGATTTATAACCATTGAAAGAACATTTAATTCTCTTACCTGGGAGTTGGAAGTGGACTTAGCCAGATCCCACATAGATGATGGCGTTCACGATGTTGAGGAACGGCCTTTCCAGGATGACGGGGACTTCGTCATCGGCCCCCATGTCAAGAATGATGAAGTCAGCAGGGATGTATTCGTCTTGAACTTTGACAAGGATGTCCCTTGCCAATCCTACGGGGAACAGGATGGATTGATCCGCCATCTGCAATTTGATAAAAGTGGGGTACAAAGGTGCCCCTAACAGATTTTCATACATTATTTTGGACATGATGTTCACTCCAGATCCAAGGTCGCAGAAGGCGTTGTTGAAGGTGTGCGGCCCAATTTCACAGGTGATGGTAGGATGGCCAGGGTCACTCTTCTTGGCCATGAATGGCGGGTCAAGAAGGCAACCCGGGTTTGGCCTAACCGGAGGTTTACAAAACCTTGTGGAAATTAACTTGACACCCTCAATTGGTTCCTTAGGTTTCCTTGGGATCTTACCTTGTTCGAAGGATGGGACAGCTGCTGCTATTTGAACTAATTGGGTTTCTAGCATTTTATTAAAGTTCAATTGATTTTTCATAACAGTGTTAAAGCTATCCATTTTCTCACTAAGATTTTCAAGAATCTTATCATTAACCATTATTTTCTTATTTATGCTATCATTGATTCTAGATTGGCCTAAGACAAGATCTTTAAGAGAATGTTGGTTACCATAAGAATTATTAAAATTATTGCTGTAACCATTACCTTGATTTCCTTGGTAGAAGGGGCGCGAGTTCCATCCTCCTTGTTGCTGGGGTCGATACTCGTTGTTGTTGTTGTTGTTCATGAAGCCCACTTCCTCCTTCGTCTCAGGACAGTTGTTGCTCAAGTGATCTTCTTCACCACATACCTCGCACCATGGATCGGCATCAATTGCTCGTGCGGTGGCAATGGTTCGAATGGCCTCTTATTCCTTTTTGGAACCTTCCTCAATCTTTTTCATCAAGAGGTCCATTTTTGTTGAGAGCATGTCCACCTCATGAACGGTGTGCATACCCCTTTTCTTGGGCTGGAGACGCTCCTCATTCCATCCTTGGTTGATAACCATATTTTCAATGAGATCTTTGGCATCATTGACATTGTGTTGTAGGAATGCTCCTCCAGCGGCAGCATCAAGGTGACTACGGGCTAGTCCTGTCAGCCCATGGTAGAAACCTTATATAAGGAGCCATTCTTCGATCCCATGATGAGGACAAGCACGAATGTACTCCTGGAGATGTTCCCATGCTTCGGGAATCGCCTCGTCAGTTTGTTGTTGGAAGCTTGAGCTTTTTCCACGAAGAGCGCTGGTTTTGCCCATTGGGAAGAATTTCTTGAGAAATGCGTTGGCGCACTTCTCCCAAGTGGTAGCTTCATTCTTGTTGGCATAGAACCATTGCTTCGCCTTCCCAAGCAGCGAGAATAGGAACAGGCGAAGACGGAAGGCGTCAGCAAAGATATTCTTGATAGTGAAGGTACCACACACCTCCAAGAAATGCTGGAGATGGGCATTGGTGTCTTCATGCGGCTTCCCACAGAATGGATTGACTTGCACCATGTTGATCAGTGCTGGCTTAAGCTCAAAAGTAGCATCCCCCAAGTTAAGCTACGGATCGGTAGCAATGTTGTCAGCCGACGGTGCAGAGAACTCAGAGATGATCTTTTGGGCCATAACTTCCTTGATTGATAGTGCGGAGCCTCTTTCCTCGAACGGATTCAGGGTTGAGATGAACCTTTGAGGTGGAACTTCACGGCGTCTAGTTCTCCTCAACAATTGCTCGGGATCTTCAATGAAATTTGATGGCAATTGAAAACCGCTCATGCACTGTCTAGCTTCACGATAACGAGAAACACAGACAGGGGTAAGTCCCTAACACTAATCGATAACTAAATTGATAGTAAACTCCGGATTCAATTTTTATTAATATTTCTAGACTGATGCTTTCCCCGGCAACGGCGCCAGAAATGTTTGTTGACACTTCTTAGCGCAACCACCAGAGACAGGGTGTTAGGCTATCTCTGATAACGGCGCCAGAAGTGCCTGGGGTATTTCTTATGTCTATTGGATAATTCCGCAAGCGCACAGAATATACCGCTGTAGCACTTCATCCGGGAGTATTTCAAAGTATCGTTATTTATTTTTATCCCAAGGGAAAGCGGTTGCTAGGAATAATTAATAAAAAGAGAGAGATCTTTAAGTCTATAGCAACTTAGTATCAACTAGTCATAGGGGGGGTAAATCGATATATAGAGGAAAGGGTAATGACACCAAGACACGACAAGGTTTTAGGATAACTAAAGATAACTAGTAGAGTATAGCTAGGTGGGAGGACAACAAGTGAGTATAAGACTCTTATGACACTTACTTTACTATTGTGAACTATCTTATCAAATGGATCAATTATACTAAGACAGCTACCTTACTTCCGGTGTGTAGGGGGTAGTGCAAAACAATAGAGGATATAACCTCTACCCGAAGCGCCTACTCTCTTATGGGAGCCTACCTTTTAAGAACTTGCCTAAAACACGTGGAGGGATACAAAGACTAGACTGGGCTGTCACCACCTGCTAGCACCCACAAACAATCCGTGCGACAAGCGGCATTCAAAGGCAAGATCTAGTCTAAGCACCACGCTTACACTAAGCCTTACTACTCTAGTTGCGTACCAACAACAAAAGCACCCTATGACAGGCGA
The DNA here is from genome assembly GCA_038502445.1 of Eremochloa ophiuroides. Taxonomy (NCBI): domain Eukaryota; kingdom Viridiplantae; phylum Streptophyta; class Magnoliopsida; order Poales; family Poaceae; genus Eremochloa; species Eremochloa ophiuroides. The sequence goes on from JAHLJS010000215.1 coordinate 173,284, forward strand.
TGAACTACACACGTGAGCTGATTACAGGATCACTATCTAACATAACTCAACTATAAGGTAAGATAAGACACAACAATACTATAATGAATAGTAAAGCACTAAGTTGAGACTTAGTAAAGTAAAGATAATATATTGATAAAGGTAAAGTCTTACAGAAGAAAAGGTACAAGAGCTATACCAAACTCTCCAGCAGACGACTCTGGAGACTCCGAGCGTAGCTCGACTCGACTCTAACTCCTACACTAGACTAATACTACTACTACTACTACTACTACTACTAAAGAGTGGAGCTTCTCTTGTCTCTTGTGTATCTTGTGTATCTTGGGTTTGTTGAAGAGGGTGATGGTAGCCTCTATTTATAGGGGAGAGTTGAGGGGCGCCACGTCAGCGATCGGTGTGCTCCTTGCCTCTCCTCCCTTGGATGAACCGCCTCAATACCGCCTTAGGATGGACGGCAGTGGTGATTTCATCACGTGGAAGACATGCAGGAAGGCGGTGGGGGCCAGGAACCAGGGGGTCGGCCGACCCCCTATGACAGGTGGGCCCGGCCAGGTGTGGTCCCCACCAGTCATAGTGTTGCCTTGTGCTGGTTCTATCTTGATTGTATTGTTTCACGCCTTGATCCGTGTGCTTTGATTCTCCACCGTTGAATGGAAACACATGTTGATCTGATGGTAGAATTGAGCTGGGTAGGATGTCACACGGATCCTGCCATGTCACCAGAGCCAGGTGGGCCCCATGGTGGGGTCGGCCGACCCACACATGGGCCTACTCTGAGCTCTCCTCTCTTGTAAGTGATGTGTTGAGTCATTTGTTGAAGTGTGATGACTTGGTTCCTAAATATATGGTTCCGCCGACCCATCATATTGGCCTCCAAGTGCTCCAGTTTGTTCTGTTTTGATCTTCCCTGCATTCACAAGCTAAGAGTACAAGTGGAACTAGTTATTTATAAAATGTGCTCATGATATGTTTATTCTCCCTTGAATCCGAGGCCTGTTGACGGTGTTTGAGTGTGGATTTTCATGGTATATCCACCGTCAACACCCTATCGGATGCAAGCATGTGGAGAAGAATGAAAAGCAAAGCAACCTGCGAGAGAAGGAGACCCTGTGAAGAGGTAAGGCACTCTGTCGAACGTAGGGCACCACCAACGAAAACTCAAGCCCTGAGTACAAAAGGGGACACAGACTTGAGCACGGAGAGGAAGCAAACCTAGGTTTCACGACAAAGAAAGAGAGCACAAACCCTAGGTGATGGAGAAAGGGGCACGGACACAAGGCTACGTGCACGTTAGGACTGCAGGGAGACACCCAACAACCCCCAATGTCACTACAACAGAAAAAGAAAGAGAGAGTGGTAGAGAAAAGCCTTTGAGACAAAACATCGAGCACCTGCAGTGTACAGTGAAAGAGCTCACCGCCGGCAACCAAGATGTGAAGGGTCCTCGGTCTCAGGGAGATGGGACCGAGGGAGGAGCTCGACGGTGAGAGGACGGACACCGGCGAGGAAGGATCTGAGCAGCACCATGATGGTGGAGAGCAGTGCAGCAGCACGGTGAGGGAGGGCGCGGCCGTGGAGGATGCTGGAGAGGCTGCGCGAGCAAGAGGAGCGGCGCGAGGAGAGCGGCCATCGGCGGCGAGGGCACCGACGGGCCGAGCAGTGGAACTGCGGACGCGGCGGTTAGGGTTTAGGGTGCGTCGGTGTAAGAGGAACTCGAGCATGGGCGAGGACGAAGAAGGACGAAAAGGAAAGGGTAGTGGTGGGCCCTACTTGACAGAGTGAGAAAAGGAACTGAACAGCGCCTTCACGCGGACCGTCGGACTCTTCCTGTTGCACTCGTTGGACCAAAGCACTCCAAGGTCCGATACTTCCAGAACGCACCAGAGAGCACCACCAAGCGTCGGACGCGGTCCGAGGCCTACCGTCACACTATACCTTCCAGTCCGACGGCGTGAACCCACGTGAACTCGTTCAACTGAAAGTCTGACGCCCCAATTTTTGCAGTCCGACGCCTTCTTCAATAGGGCCAGGGACCGTCGGACTGTGGCTGATGGTCCGACGCTGGGAAAACCAGCGTCCGACGCCACGGTCCGACGCCCTAAAACTTGATTTCCTTCGATCTTCCTTCGCGCCTTTTTCTCCCAACTAAGTTTCCCCCAATAAGAATCAAATAAACACCAGTTGGAACTAGTATGAGATGTCCTCTCTCAAACCCTCAATTTTTTAAATAGTTTGCCATAGGCATATGTAATTTTTATGAAAATAGGCAATAAAATCCAAGAACGAAATGACAAACGAACAACCATGCATATGGAATGCAAATTCGCATAAATTAAACTAGTTGCTTGTCAAGTTTGTCCTCGGGTAAGCTTCTTCACATGCTTTTGGGCGGTTATCTTAACCGAGTTAGACAAGCCCTACGTGCAATTCAAAGTTAGACATGTTTTATGTTACAATGCATTGCACATGACAACACAAGATCATCTTTTAGTGAAGTTGTTTAGATCAAGTGTAACAACCCTAAAAATCCACACAACCTAAAAATCCCAACCAATTAAAATTTTTCATTTATTTATTGTGAAAACCCATTTTTCTTGTGCAAGCATATAGGTTTCATTATGAATTTGGTAAATAAAGGAGTATAGCTTGCATTTTAATTCCATTCACATAGAATAATAGCTTATGCATCACATTTGGGATTTATTGCAATTTATGTTTGTATTTACTCAATACTTAAAATGGGTAATATATGTATTTATACACTTAAGAAAAAGAAAAAGAAAAAGAAGAGAGTATAAGGAGAGCAGAACCGGCCCGACGCCAGCCCAAACCGGCCCAACCGGCCCCGTTTTCTTTTCCTCTCTCCTCGCGCCCACCGCACACGTGAGATGGGGCGGCCCACGTTGCGGCCCGGCAACGCGCGCGCGACCGGCACACACACGCTCGCGCTCGCGCTTGCTGCCAACCCGGGCCCGTATGTCAGCCGCCTTCCCCTTCCACTGTTTCTCTTCCTCACGAAGGCGACGCGCCTGCCGGGGGTGTCACGCGAATGGCGTGACCCCGGACCCACGGCCGACAGCACCACGCCCCGCAGAGTTGTCCCCCTCCTGTCCCCTCCTTTCTTGGCCGCCAAGCAAGCCCGCGTGCACCCTGAAACCCTAGCTCAAGCGCACGGATGAGCTCCACGTACACCCACCGATACCCATCACCGGCCGCCTATAAATTGGAGCACCCGAGGAGCCCTAGCCCATTCCCGCTCGCAGCCGCCACGCTGCGGCTCCACAAGCCACCGCACCCCACCGCAAAGCCGAGAGAGAGGGAGAAGGGCGGAGCAGAGGAGGAGGAGCTGCCGGAGCGCCGCTGCCACGGAGCACGCCGAGCCGGACACGGAGGAGAAGCCGGAGCCCCGTCGCGGTTCGGCACGGCACTGCGTACGCTCTGCACGGCTCCGACTCGCCACTGCACCGCCATCCTTACTTCACCGACACCACGGTGAGCCACCGCACGCCATATCCGAACCTCGCCCTGCTTTTGCCATGGCGTTCCACCCACGGGACGCGCAGGCACGAGCCTTTACCGGCTCAGGAAGATCACCTGCTCCATGCACCTCATACGATCTCGCCGTGCTACCGGTCATGGCGCTCGGCATCACGAGCGTGTAGGCCGCGGGCTGTTTCCGGCCCCTGAACACTTCGCACAACACGCGCACAAGACCGGCCATCAAACCACTGGACATCGGCTATGGACGTCAGGCCACTTCCGACGGGCATCGCCGTCACATGTGCTCGGAGCACCGCCACCTCGACGGCGTTCCCACGCACAAGCCGTGAAACCGCCGACGCGACCCGCTAGCGTGACCACCAACTCACCGACCACCTCGGACAAGCTTAGTTGCGCAAGATCGAACCTCCATAGCCCGGAACACCGAGAGGTGCGTTCTCAGGGAAACGTGATCACCGCCGACACGTTCCGCCTCGCCTAAAATCCGTTCCGAGTACCCCCGATCGCCTCGCGCTGCGGAGAAAGGCCGACGAGGTTCGCCAAGTCTGCCTCGGCACCGCCGCGTAGATAGCCGAGCCCCGAATCATGTCTGTCGCCTTGGCTACGTGCGCCTCCACCTCGTCGGAGAACCGCCGTATGCCGTGGGAGAGAAGGAGGCCCACGACATCATTTCACTAAAGACAGCCAACCCTCGGGAGGGCGCCACCCTCGGCGCCCAAAATTCCGATTCGCCCGAGCCTCCCCGGGAGAGCTCGGGAAAGCGGCACCCTCGGCGCCCAAATGTCCGATTCGCCCGAGCCTCCCCGGGAGAGCTCGGGAGAGCGGCACCCTCGGCGCCCCGAATCTCCGATTCGCCCGAGCTCCGCCGAGCTCCGCCGAGCTACGCCGAGCTACGCCGAGCTCGCCCGACCACCGCCGAGCTACGCCGACGCCCCCCCCGACCACTGAGAACCACCCCCGACCTCTGAGAACCACCCCCCGACCTCTGAGAACCACCCCCGACCACCGTCTAGCTCTCCCGACCACCGCCGAGCTACGCCGACGCCGGCGACTCTCTGGGAACCAGCATCGAACACCTGGTGGGCGACCATCAGGTCTGTGTTCTGATGAGGCGCCACTTGCCGCACTACTGGACCCGCGTGCCACGTGGACCAATCCCGAGCTGCCCCTGATTAATCGAACATTTTCCATTTTCAGAAAATAGGATAATCTTCGGAAATCCATAACTTATTCATACGATGTCCAAAAATTGCGCACCATATATCAAAATTCTCAGATTAATGAGATCTACAATCTAAGACTCTGTTTGTGTGCATTTGGCTCTTTATTTTATTGGATTTTTCTAAAATACTCTATAGGAGTCGCTGACGCGACTATTTCGTGTTCGATTTCAGAGCCGGAGAAGGATCCGACTAAGGAAGACGACCACGAGTACTTTCAGGAGCTAGGAGACGACTACGAAGGTGCCACGTCCCACCAAATCCTTAGATCCTATTTACGCATTGCAAATGACATTGCTGCTATTGCTTTATGATTATGTATGGATTGGTTGCATGATAGTGTATTTGAATTCCCTGCCTTGATAAGACTTTACCCTGCTATCCGCTGCTAGGTTAGCTGCTGCTTAATTTACTGTTACTCTTCCACTACTTTCTACTAGCTATATGCTATGTGGTGGAATTGGGATGGTGTATAACTAATTATAATCACTGGGAGAGAGTGCTGCGTGCGTCTTGGGTGCGTGGTAAGGGTTGATGTCGACCAAGTGGGATGTGAGACAAGCCCATGGGGCAAGTCGTGCCGGGGGTGCAACCTGGGCATCCCCAAGCGAGATACCTGTGGCGGGTAAAGTTGTTGAGGAGGTTCCGGGTGGGATAGCCTTGGTGGTTTGAAGCCCGTGGACGGAGGTGCTGTGATGGCATGGGGAGAGTATCCCCTAAGTGAAGATGCCTGCTTGGTCAAACCTAGGACGGACTAGTTTCAGGTTCATGGGAATCCTTTTCTACTCACTCGCTTCTGATGGGCGGGAGACGGCTGGACTACTTGGTAGGGCGGTGCCACTACTGCTAGGTTGAGAGGTGATAAGGGTGGGCCGAGACGGTCGATGGGTTCCCGTTCCGTTCTAGATGCGCAGTACCACTGGATGGGCCCGGTACTGTGTCTCCCAGTCTCAGCATAACGGTGTAGGATCCGGAATATCCCAGGGCTGAGTGGTAGGGTGGCATCGACCTAGGCAAGCAAGCACCCGGAATTCTGCCTAGGTGTTTGCGCAACACCTATGATGGCTAATCTTGTGGGTAGTGAAACCTCTGCAGAGTGTATGGTTGATCGATTGATACATATGCCAACTTGTTGGCTATGGACCTTTCCTGTGAAGCTTCTACTAGTGCAGTGAGTGTTCTCTTCTCCCCCTGGATGACATTTTTCCGGCAGTGTACCCGTTGTGGTAGTGTGCCGCTGAGATAGGCCCGAGAGGGAGTTGGGCCTGTCGAATGAGAGTGAGGTGTGGGTATGTGAGATGTGGTGATGGGAAAAGGGATGATGGTGTTAACTGAAGATAAAACTTGACTAATCAAACATTGATTACAGCTGCATAGGAAACATCAGCCTATAGGTCTGCTTGTATAGCCTTGCATCCACTTTCCACAAAGCAAATGCTGCATAGGTGGGCTCCGTGGCCAGTACAAATCGTACTGATAAATTTGCTGTCAGGTGACGAGAATGAGTACGACTTCGAGGAAGACGATGGCGAGGAATAGGGTCACGTGCTACACTCAAGTTGGCCGTGAAGGATGAAACGTTTCCGCATCTTCTAAAGTTTCTCTGAATGTTGATTCCGCCAGTGTGGCGATGTAATAAGTGTTTATGTAAGACTTAATTACCGTTGTATGGATCCTGGTGTCAACTGAGATATGGGTAATTTCATGGATTGTCCCAAGCAATCTGTTGAATTACAATTCGAGACTGTGGATTTCCCTTCGCGGAAATCGAGGTCGTTTCATCAAGGCAATTGAGTTCATTTCTTAGTGTGCAAAACTGTGCCTCATCCAATGGTTTTGTGAAGATATCCGCCAAGTTATCATCCGTTCTCACTCCCTCAAAGAAAATGTCACCTTTAGCAACGTGATTTCTAAGGAAGTGATGGCGGATGTCAATGTGCTTAGTGCGGGAGTGTTGAACCGGGTTATTAGCAAGTTTTACCGCACTCTCGTTGTCACACAACAAAGGTACCCTTTTTAAGTTAATTCCATAATCAAGTAGGGTTTGTTTCATGTAAATAATTTGTGCACAACAAGCATAATGTATTCCGTTTCGGTTGTTGACAAGGCAACACTATTTTGTTTCTTGGAGGACCAAGAAACTAGTGATCTTCCAAGCAAATGGCACCCTTCGGATGTGTTTTTCCGGTCAATCTTGCAACCGGCATAATCCGAATCGGAATAGCCGATAAGAGTAAAGTTAGCTCCTTTGGGATACCAAACGCCAATGCTTGGGGTGTGCTTTAGGTACCTAAGGATTCTTTTCACCGCAACTAAGTGAGGTTCCTTAGGGTTAGCTTGAAAATGAGCACACATACACACACACTAAACATGATGTCGGGCCTAGATGCGGTCAAGTACAACAAACTACCGATCATAGAACGATAGAGAGTTTGGTCAACCGATTTACCTCCCTCATCAAGGTCGAGATGTCTGTTGGTAGGCATGGGGGTCTTGATGGGCTTGCATTCTTCCATCTTGATGTGCTTGCGGAGGTCCTTCGTGTACTTCTCTTGCGACACGAACGTCCGCTCCCTCAATTGCTTGACTTGAAAGCCGAGGAAGAATGTGAGCTCACCAATCATGGACATCTCGAACTCTTTGGACATCATATCACCAAATTTCTTGCAAAAATCTTCATTACTCGAACCAAACATAATATCATCAACATAAACTTGACAAATGAAGCTATGCCCTTTATGTTTCTTGGTGAATATTGTGGTATCAACCAAGCCAATTTTGAAGCCCTTGTTGATGAGGAAGTCGCGGAGGCGCTCATACCAAGCCCGAGGGGCTTGCTTCAAGCCATATAGCGCCTTGGACAACCTATAGACATAGTTTGGATATCTAGAGTCTTCAAAACCCGATGGTTGCGAAACATAGACAAGTTCATTTATGAAGCCATTTAAAAATGCACTTTTCACATCCATTTGAAAGAGTTTTAGGTTGTGATTAGATGCATATGCAAGTAGGATAGGATGGCTTCCAATCTTGCAACCGGGGCAAAAGTCTCCCCAAAATCCAAGCCATCAACTTGGGAGAACCCTTTTGCCACGAGCCTTGCCTTATTTCTCACAATGTTGCCCTTGTCATCTTGCTTGTTGCGGAACACCCACTTGGTGCCTATGACTCTTGCACCTTTTGGCTTCTCTTCAAGTGTCCAAACTTGATTGCGGGTGAAGTTGTTGAGTTCTTCATGCATGGTATTCACCCAATCCGGATCTTGAAGAGCTTCTTCTATGCTAGTAGGCTCAATGCAAGAGACAAAAGAGTGATGTTCAATGAATTGATCATGCCTTTGTGAGCGAATCATTACCCCCCTTTAAGGACTCCATATTATGAGATCTTGAGGATGAGCTTGTAGGAGTGGAGTAGTTCTTCTATCAACCAGTTGAGGAGGAGGTTGTGGAGCATCAACATCTTGTGCTTGTGTCTCAATTTCTTCTTGTGTGATGTGGGTGTCTTCATGTGGATCCACCACATCTTTATCTTCATCATCTTCAGGCACATTTGATGAAGATGGTTGATTGATCACTTGTACATCATCACCATCATCTTCATCATCTTTAGGCTTGATGTCTCTGGTTGGCATGTTCTTCATAGCCTTCCTCAAGGGTTCATCACCTACATCATCAAGATTCTCATGCTCTCCTTGAGAGCCATTAGATTCACCGAACTCCACATCGTATATTTTTTCAACAAGGCCGGTGGCATTGTTGAATACTCTATATGTTTTGGACTTAAATGAGTAACCAACAAGAAAACCAATACCACAACGTCTTTGAAACTTCCCTAGGTATTGCCGCTTCTTGTAGATGTAGCATTTGCAACCAAACACCTGGAAGTAGGAGACATCCGGCTTCTTGCCAGTGATAAGCTCATAGGGGGTCTTCTTTAGCAACCGGTGAGGGAATAGGTGGTTGGATGCATAACATGCAGTGTTGATTGTCTCCGCCCAAAACCTCTCCGGTGTGTTGTACTCATCAAGTATTGTCCTTGTAAGGGTGATCAATGTCCGGTTCTTTCTTTTAACAACTCCATTTTGTTGAGGTGTGTAGGTGGATGACACTTCATGCTTGATCCCAACTTCATCACAATATACTTCAATGTTTGTGTTGTCAAATTCTTTCCCATTGTCACTTCTAATCTTCTTGATCTTCACTTCAAATTCATTTTGTGCTCTCTTGGCAAATTTCTTGAAAGATGCGGCAACTTCGGTCTTGTCATGAAGAAAGAACACCCAAGTGTATCTTAAAAAGTCATCAACAATCACTAAGTAATAGAGCTTGCTACCAATACTTTCATAAGTTGTTGGCCCAAATAAATCCATGTGAAGTAGCTCTAATGGTCTTGAAGTTGATACAAATGCCTTGGATGGATGTGTATTTACCACTTGCTTGCCGGCTTGACATGCACTACACAATTTGTCCTTCTCAAATACAACATCTTTATGCTAAAAAAAATACAACATCTTTCAATCCTCTCACAATTTTCTTCTTCAATAGCTTCTTGAGTGTACTCATCCCAACATGTGCAAGCCTTCTATGCCAAAGCCACCCAAGAGATTGTTTGGTGAATAGACAAGTCTTCAAATTAGCATCTTCCGAATTGAAGTCCACTAGATAGAGGTGATTGTACCGAAAGCCCTTGAATATCACTTTATTGTCATCTTTCTTGGAAACAACCACTTTTTCACTTATAAATAGGCATTGGAAGCCAAGATCACACAATTGACCAATGGATAGCAAGTTGAAGCTCAAAGAAGCAACTAGAAGCACATTTGAGATAAAATGATCATTTGATATAGCCACTTTGCCAAGCCCTTGCACTTTGCTCTTGGAATTGTCACCAAATGTAATCTTTCCTTGTTCTTCTACATTCTCTTCTAGTGAGGTGAACATACGAGCATCACCGGTCATATATTGAGTGCATCCACTATCAATTATCCAATGAGAGCCACCGATCTTGTAGTTTACCTACACACAACAAATCAAGCTTGATATTTAGGAACCCATACTTGAGAAGGGCTTCAGACTTTCTCAACCAAAGCTTTTGCCACCCACAATTGTTTAGGCCTATTCTTGTTAGGGGGACCTAGGAACATCACTTTGACTTTGCCCTTAGAATCATTTCTTAGCATGTAATGAGCATCAAAGGAAAAGAGCCTAACATGCTTGGGCAAAGGTTATGGTGGTGGTGTCTTGCACTCATGAGCAAAGTATCCTTCTTGACCACACTCAAAGCATCTCTTCGGCTTGGGCTCGGGCTTGTTCTTTGCTTTGTTGAGTCTATTATGGGCTCTAATGTTTGAACCTTCTCACCCATGTAGCCAATCCCACTCGTATCAAACTTCATCACGGTGTTCATGAGGAGATCACTTTGAAGATATTGGCCTCTTGTGAATCTTTGCAAGCCAACGGTGAGATGACTCTTCTCTTGCTTCAACTTCTTATTCTCTTCCAATAGACTTGCAAGTTGGCACTTCTCATTTTTGAGGATCTTGTTCTCTTCTCTAAGCACCTCAATCTCATCATCTTCTTGCACTGTTTCAATGACAATGGTGTTGGTGGTTGATTGCTTCTCTAGCTCTTTCTTCAAGTTGCTATTTTTAATTTTGAGCTTCAAGTAATCATCATGGCAATCGGCCACCACCACTTCATTGCCTTTGCTACTAGCACCTTACTCAATGATCTCATCAACCAAGTCATCACATGATATAGCTATATCACACTTAACAACAAGGTTAGGAGCATCATGTGTTTCATTGGAAAGCAAGTCATAAGCCATAGTAAGGTTGTCATGATTCACTTTTACTTGAGTGTTGTCCTCTTTTAGCTTCTTGTAGCTAGTGGTGAGCTCAATATGCATCTTCTCAAGTTTATTATGTTTTTCTTTGAGCTCCTTTATGTTAGATTTGAGCTCCTTGAGCTTAAATGACACATTTTGATTTTCAACTTTAAGCTCATCACTAGTTTTAGTGAATTGTTCATTTTGAACTAAGAGGTTGCCATTCTCAAGTTTTAGCTTCTCATTTTTACTTGTTAGCTTTCTTATCACTTTGGTGTAATTATTAAGCAAGCTAGCAAGTTCATCATACGTGGTGAATCATACTCATTGTCACTATCACTACTCTCATCATCACTTGGTACCTTCCTATCCTTAGCCATGAGGCAAGGTGTGTTGGAGATGAGGGCGGTGATGGCGGTGGAGGAAGTGAAGTCCCAATCACAAGAGCGGCCACCTTCTCTTTTTCATTATCACTTTCTTCACCGGAAGAGACACTAGAAGATTCCATGTCGGTGAGCCAATCACCAACAATATAATCCTTGCCATTCTTCTTGTTCTTGTGGAATTGCTTCTTCTTGAATGGCTTGGCCTTCTTCTTCTCATCATCATTCTCATCACTTGAATCTTCTCTTTTGCCCTTGTTCTTGTTCTTGAACTTGTCCTTCTTGGGCTTTGGGCATTGATGAGTAAGATGCCTAAGCTCTCCACAATTGTAGCAATCCATCTCGGAGATGGGCTTTCTTTTGCTACTTGTGAAGAACTTCTTCTTGTTGGAATCAAACTTGTTTCCCTTGTTGTTGAGCTTCTTGAGCATCTTGGTGGTCTTCCTCACCATGAGAGCAATCTCCACATCATCATCATCATCATCATCATCATCATCACTTGTGGAATTAAGAGAAGAATATATTCTTGACTTGATATTTGCCTTTTTTGTCGGCCTTGAGAGCTAAGTCCTTCTTCTCTTCCTTCTTGGATGATCAGCCATCTTGGGGATGATCTTCATGTACATCTTTTGAGCATTGACTTTTTCCAAGATTTGAGTGGGAGTTGCATTTGAGAGATCCCCTTGATGAAGCAAGGTCACAATGTGACCATACTTGTCAATAGGGAGAGCATTGAGGATCCTCCTTGCAACTTCGGCCGGAGTGATTTGAGTGAGCTCAAGGCCATTGACTTCCTCTACAATGATATTCAATCGAGAATACATGTCATTAGCATTTTCATTGGGAAGCATTTTGAAAGAATTGAGTTTGTCTATGATAAGATAATATCATTCCTCACGCTCATTCTTAGTTCCCTCATGGAGCGCACAAATGTCCGACCATAGTGCATGGGCGTTTTTGTGGTTCCTCACACGGTTGAACACCTCTTTGCTAAGGCCTCTAAAGATGATGTTGCGAGCCTTAGCATTCCACTTTTCGTGCTCTTCCTCAATGATTGTGAGGGTTGCACCGGCTTTGGGAGTGGGGTACCCTTGAACGGCGGCTTTGTGAACACCAAGGTCCACCGCCTCAAGGTATGCCTCCATACGAATTTTCCAATAAGGAAATTCGTTATCGTCAAAGACGGGAAGGGGACCATCGTGACCACCGGACATCCTTCTCTTGGCGGTTAAGCCAAATTAGTGAGCACAAAACTTCAATACCAATTGAAAGGATCGAGGATGCCCAAAAGGGGGGTGAATTGGGCAACTAATAAATTTTTGCAAAACAATTCAACCTATCGCCATTTTGCCCAATCTCACCCCACAAGTGCTTGTGTTTGATTCTAAACCTAAAACAAGTTAAGCAACCAAGAGCCAAGTTCTAAACATGCAATTCTACTCTATGAATGTAAAGAGCACAAAGTAAATACGGGAAAGTAAATGAGATAGAAAGACAAAGCCAATTTTTCCCGAGGTATCGGAGAGTCGGCACTCCCCACTAGTCCTCGTTGGAGCACCCACACAAGGGTGTAGCTCCCCCTTGATCTTCGCAAAGACCAAGTGCTCTCTACAGGCTGATCCTTTGCCTCTCCGGCGTGGTGGATCGCCCACAACCGCTCACAAGCTTGGCTTGGGCTGCCCACAAGCTCTTCAAGCGGTCACCAAGCCTCCAATCGCCACCGAACCGTCTACATGATGCCGATCACCAAGAGTAACAAGCCTAGACTCTCACTTGACCAAGAACAAGGCCAAAGAGGGCGGTGGAGGCACACAAGTCACTCTTGATCACACTCTAGGGAAGAAGCTCACAAGCAAGTGGGAATCACTCAACCTCCCTAGGGCTCTTGCACTCTCACAAAGTCACAATGGTTGCTTCAGCTGAACAAATGGGCAAGAAAGCTAGAATGAAGCCAATGGTGAAGTATAAATACTCTCCCTCTCCAAAACTAGCCGTTTGTACTATTTTTAGCAGTCTGCGAATCGTCGGACCTTATGAATAGTGCTACCGTCGGGCTATACCCCTCCAGTCTGACTCTCACAAACAAACTGTACTCGACACTGTGACAGAGAGGCGTTGGACTCACCATAATGGTCCGACGCACACCATCAGACCACAGTCCGACGCCCTCGAGCTCTCGGGTGAACTCGGCACAGAACCAAACACTGGCTAACACACGCAGCGATGGTCCGACGCTCCCCGTCGGACCAAGTCCAATGCTCAAACAAGCTCTCTGGACCTCTCTGAAAGTGTCAAACGCTACGAACTATTGGTCCGACGCAGCCAACCCTTCCAGTCCGACGCTCGCCTGGAACACTCAGGCACCGTCAGACGCTGGGCAATGGTCCGACAACCACCCCAGCCAGCGTTTGACGCTCCCTGGTGCGCTGAGAAGCACCCAGGGGCTGCCATGTGGCCGTCGGACTCTGGGCATTGGTCCAACGACCATACTCCCCAAGGTCCGATGCCCAAAACTCAGTTCAAATTTCGCCGAATCGAGAATTTTTCAAAACGAAGTTTGATCCTCTCTCTCAAGAGTCTCCCTGGGCTGTCTAGAGTTATGTTGGACAAGTGTGCATCACATCTACACTCTCTAACCTTGCTCTAAGTCAAGCTACCCATCCAAAACCCTCTTTATAGTACGGTCAAAAAGAAAAACAAAACCAAAGACTACTTCAAGTGTCTCTCAACTCCAATCGACACTTGGAATTAGCTTATCACCGTCTTGTCTTCCATCCTTTGAAAACCGAATCGATTTTCATCGCTAGGGGCTTGAACCTACATGTTATTATGACCTAACCTCTAGGTAATCCTGCAAAACACATGTTAGTCATAATAACCTCTTTGTTGTCATTAATCACCGTAACCACTAGGGCCTAGATGCCTCAATCTCCCCTTTTTGGTGATTGATGATAACAAACTCAAATAAATTTAGAAAAAGTGAGGTTTTAAAAGGCTTGATTCATATATGCATGTGACAATAAAAGCAAAAAGGTTAGGCATGCTTATACAAATCAAGACCACAAGTTACACAAAGAGTATGAAATAAGCACAAGTACCAAAAGTTATCCTCAAGATCGGAGTGAAGTGCGGAAGCTAAGACAATGAGCATAACCAAGTGAGAACCAAGTGACATGATATATATAACATGAAACTCAAACACATGTCACAAACCAAGTCCCAAACACTTAGCAAAGAAGCCTTTGTCGAGTGCCACAGTTTGCCGAGTGTGGCACTCGGCAAAGAAGTCCTTTGCCGAGTGCGTGATATTTGGCACTCGGCAAACTGCCAGGCACTCGGCAAAGAGCGTGTTTCCTATAGTGTACGGACACATTCGCTAATATAAATTAAAACATGGACACGCCTTCCACCTTTCTACAGGAAAGCTGCAGATCACAAAATCAGGAAGATCCGATCCATTATACTACTCCCTCCGTCCCAATAAATATGCAATTCTCACGTCCCGAGAAGTTAAGTTTTGCAAATTTTGACTAAAATTATATAAAAAAGTACTAGCTTTTATGAGATAAAATAAGTACCATTAGATCGGTTATGAAATATATTTTCATAATAAACTTATTTCGAGACATAAATCTTAATACTTTTAAATATAAACTAGTTTGACCGGCACGCTTCCTACAATTGTATAATCAATAGGACGGAGGGAGTAGTAGATATACAGTAATCTGACACTCATCCCTTTCTTGTACACGATCGGTAGCGCGAGAGAGAGAGAGGACATTACAGATTGGTGCTATAGGCAACAGCGGTAGCGCAGAGTACACGGTATTGGCCCTGTTTACTGGTCCAGTTTTCAGCTTCTTAAAAAAAAAAGGCAGTAAAGATTGGTGCTACAGGCAACAGCGGCAGCACAGAGTACATGGTATTGGCCCTGTTTGCTTGTCCAGTTTTTACCTTCTTTTCAGATATACCGGCCTGTCTTCGTGTATCTGAATCCGAAGGCTATAGTTCAACACGGTAGTACACGTGCGATGACAGAAGCTAAGCTTTCTGTGTGCTGTGTACCCGGAAATCTGATATATGCATGTGTTGTTAACTACTACAGTATTGAGTTGAAAAGGTTCTCTTCTCTTAATATAAAGTTTAAGAACAACTTGGTATATCTGATGAAAGCTGCAGGTAGCAACATTAATATGCATATATGTTAATCATGTACCACTAGCTACTTGTGAAGATCGAGTTTGGAGATTAGCTGACCCACCTGCTGAAGCTTAATCATGGTGCCAGAATGGCAAATCGCCAATGTATATATGTCTGCTGGTGGCAGCACCGCAGCAGGCAACTTGCGCAAGCTGCATAGAGGACCCGCGGCGGACCATCAATTGAGTCTTTTCCGACTGATATATATCGGCTGGAATCTTTGCCGTGCCACTGCCACCTTACAACGGCCGGGCGCCGGCTGCCGGTGCTGCAGCGATGGGGCCTGAAATTACCGCGCGCGGGAGGCGGGCCAAACTGCTTGGCGTTTCCGTCTCATCTACTTGGTTCTTTTTTTTTTTAAGAAGGAAAACAGAGTTTCCACTAACCAGAGCCTCTGGGAAGATCCCCAGAAACCAAATTGGCAATAAATTCGGGGACTTGGTCCATATACACCGTCGAACCAGAGCGTACAACGCTCGCCCCATGAGCAGCAAGGCTATCAGCCACTTTGTTCCATGATCGCGGACAGGCCCGGACCACACATTTGACAAAAGAAAATCTCATGATGTCTCTGATTTGGCGAAACAATCCACCTTCAGCGCTTCTGTCCAATTCATTTGTGTTCAACCCCTTTTCAAGATTTGTAGCATCTGTTTCAAGAATAATTCTAGTCATTCCCAGCTGAGATGCCCTTTGTAAGCTTTTTAGAGCAGCCATTGCTTCGGCATGAATGGGACTTGAGAGATGCTCTAGGTGACCACATCCCCCTTCTAAAAACATTCCACTGTTATCCCTAGCAACAAAACCCTATCCACCTGCTCTTGTTTTTGCCCGATAAGTTGCATCAATATTAATCTTATAGAACCCAGGCTGCGGAGGCTTCCATTTGTGCTTCATCTTCGGCTTATTTGCTTCCTCCTTCTTCTTAAGCTTTTCAGACTCAATTACATAAAAGGTAATGAGTGAGCATATTTCCTGCGCTGATGGTCTCTTCTCTCCAGCGTTTACTTTGTTTCTAGCCGACCACCACCTCCACAGAAGAATCCACACTTTTTGTTGGGTAGCCTCATCCAACTTCCACACTGCCTCAATCATCTCCTTTCCTGATCTGCAGCCTGCCAGTATCATTCTAAAATGTTCCAAGTTTAACATTCGCCATATTTTCTTGGCCCCATGGCACTTAAAGAACAGATGTCCACAATCCTCATCCATTCTCCCGCACATTGGACAGATTGTCTCACTTTTAATCCCTCTTCTTGCAATATTCCTCCGAACTGGTAGACTACTATGAGCCACTCGCCAGATAAATATCTTCACCTTATTTGGGAGTGGCGTCTTCCAGATTTTCTTCCAATCAAAGCTCTCATAATCATTGCTTCCTGGGTTGGATCCTGAAGCATCCCTCGCCTTCTCATGTTCTCTCTTTCTCACCGCCACCTTATACGCAGACTTCACTGAAAATTCTCCTTTGGGGGTAAAATGCCATGCTGGCCAGTCATTGTAGCTCTCATCCGTGGTCAGTGACAGGATTAAATCTGCATCCCTCTGCCAAAAAGTATCTCTCACTAGATCTTCATCCCATATGCCGGTCACCGGATTTATTAAATCTGAGACCTTGGTGAGAAGTGAAGTACCTCTTGGGGTAGCAGGTCGACGAGTAATTCCCAATGGAATCCACGGATCAGACCATATATTTAGGGAATTTTCATTTCCTATCCTCCAAATAACCCCCTCTTTCAGAAGCTCTACTCCCTGCAGAATGCTTCTCCAAGTGTATGAAATTCCATCCCGTGCTGTGCAATTCAAAATGTTGGTGTTTGGAAAGTACTTAGCTTTTAGAACTCGGCTGCACAAGGTATCTGGGTTGGTCAAAATTCTCCAAGCCTGCCTTGCCAACATAGCTAGATTAAACAAGTGAAGGTCCCTAAAACCCAGACCACCATCTTTCTTCGGCAAAGTTAGCTTATCCCAGCCAATCCAATGAATCTTGTTCTCTTTGTCATTCTGACTCCACCACCATTTACCAATTAGAGAATTAAGTTCCTCACAAAGCCCTTTTGTTAGATCAAAACAAGACATGGCATAGGTAGGTATTGCTTGGGCCACCGCTTTTATCAAAATTTCTATTCCCGCCTTAGACAGCAGCTTCTCTTGCCAGCCTTGAATCCTTCCCCAGATTCTCCTTTTAATGTACTCAAAAGCTTTTTTTCGTGATTTACCAATGGATACTGGGAGGCCTAAGTATCTCTCATTCTTTGCTTCCGAAGCAATATGTAGCTCATCCTTTAATTCGCTTCTGCTGGTCAAATCTGTGTTTGGGCTGAATAGCACCGACGACTTGTCTCTATTAATCATTTGCCCCGAAGCTTTTTCATACACATCAAGAATTCTTTGTAGTTCCCTAGCATCATCTTTCTGCGCTCTCATGAGGATAAGAGAGTCATCAGCAAAGAATAAATGATTGATTCTTGGCGCTGCCCCGCAAACTCTGATTCCCTCTATTTTACCCTCTGTTTCAGCTTGCTGCAACATGGCTGAAAGAGCTTCAGCACATATAATAAACAAATAAGGACTAAGTGGATCTCCTTGCCTCAAACCCCTTTGAGGAAATACAGTATCAGTGTACTCATCATTGACCTTGATACGGTAAGAGACAGTGGTCACACATGACATAATCAGCCTCACCCATTTTTCATTGAAACCAAGTTTCTCCATCATCCTCTTCAAAAAAATCCATTCTACCCGGTCATAGGCTTTGCTCATGTCCAGTTTTATAGCAGCTACCCCTTTCTTTCCTCTCCTTCGTTGGTTCAGATAGTGAGTCAGTTCATATGCCACTAATACATTATCTGTGATTAATCGGCCTGGGACAAAAGCACTCTGTGACTGTGAAATGATATCTGGAAGGATATTCTTCATTCTATTTGCAATAGCTTTGGAGATCAATTTATAGGCAACATTGCAGAGGCTAATCGGCCGCAGGTCCTTCAGCTTCTCCGGCTTATTAACTTTCGGAATCAACACTACAACAGTATCATTCCAACCCTGTGGCATGCCTCCACCATTCAAGACATTTAGCACCTCATCCTTTACTCTGTCCCCAACCAGCGACCAGAATCTTTTATAAAAAATTGCTGGTATCCCATCAGCCCCGGGTGCCTTCAAATCACCTGTATCTTGCAGTGCATCCCACACATCCTTCTTTGAGAAAGGTGCCATTAGAGACTCATTCATTTCCGGGGTCACTCGGTTATGTACATAACTGAGCACCTCCTCCACCACCTGGTTCCCTGCACTTGACAAAAAAAGTTGTTTGTATTGGTTAGCAATGAAAACCTTTAGGCTCCCTCCCTCCACCATCCTTCCACTCTCATCCAACAACTTCTCAATGCGGTTTCTCTTTCTCCTCTCTGAAGCTTGGGCATGAAAAAATTTTGTATTTCGGTCACCCTGCGTCAGCCAAGAGGAGTGGGCCCGTTGCTTCCAATAAGTGTGCTGCTGATCCAGCAACCTGTCCAGCCTATAGCGTAGGATATGCTCCTTGTTTATTTGTTCTTGGGAGGGGTAGCGGCACCGACAAATCTCCAACTTCCTTCTCACAGCCTTAATTCTCTTCTCCAACTCCCCCAAAACATTCTTATCCCATTCCCAAAGATCAGCAAGAGTTTGCTTTTGAATCTCCATTAGCTTTGCATCCACCGTCTCCAAAGCTCTACACCAGGCTTCTTCCACCCTAGCAGGACCCTCTTCCTCCTCCAACCACCGTGCTTCAAATTTCTTCATAATTTCCATCGGCCTCCTCCAATCCTTCTTCTCTCTTTCCCCCAGCTCAACAATGATTGGTCTATGATCAGAATGTCTTGGATCTCCATTTATAACCCTTACTAAGGGAAAGCGATTCCTCCATTCACTATTTGCCACCGCTCTATCAAGACGCTCTTTTACATAGCTGTCTACTCTATAGTGGTGGTTTCTCCAGGTAAAAGGATAACCCTCATACCCGAGATCATGCAAGTCACACTCCGCAAGGGCTTGACGAAAGTTTTCCATGCATCTCTCCGGCCTAGGTGCACCTCCCACCTTCTCCGTATTAAACATTATTTCATTGAAATCCCCACAACAGAGCCATGGTAGCTCACTCCTATTCCTTAGGATTCTCATCAACTTCCAAGTTTTCACCTTTCCCTCACTTTTTGATTCCCCATAGATCCCCGTAAATCTCCATTCAAAACCATCTTCTTCCATAATGGTAGCCTCTATGTGGTATCTAGACATACTCTTGACATTAAGATCAATACCCTTCCTCCACAATAAAGCTAAACCCCCCTTCAGACCAACACTGTCCTTCACAAATAAATTTGGCATTTTAAGGTGCCACCTAAATTTCTCCATCCAGCTCGAATTGTGTTTGGTTTCAGCCAAGAAAAGCACATCCGGGGCCTCCCTCTTCTGGAGATCCAGAAGACCACGAACTGCCGGGCCATTCCCCAATCCCCGGCAGTTCCAAGCTATTAATCTCATTGGGCCCGGCGGGATTGCTCCTGCAACCCCGCCGATTCTTCAGGAAGAACAACCTCCATAGCCTCACTCCCACCATCATCCATAACTCTATGCTTCTTTCTTGTATCTCCAGCTTCCTCATCCGACACTGTTCCTTGCCTTTTCTTGTTTGAGTCCAGCTGTGGCTCTCTATTTGTCTTCCCTGAGTTGGACCTAGGCCTGCGTTTAAAAGTCAACTTCTTTTTTGGTATCTCCAAGACACCATTCTTTGCATTTTCAAAAAATTCTGGGCTACCAAACAGCTGGTCTGTTTTGACGTTCACGATGTCACCAGCCTGCACCTCCACTCCAACAGCTTCCCCATGAGCAGAAATATCCAGATCCATAGTAAGACCAGCCTCGTTCACACCCATTCCAACCTTCTGCAGATTGCTCATTTCTATTAAAGAATTTGTAGCAGGCCCTGTCTCTGGATCAGATTTCCCACCATCCTCTAATTCTAAAACCACCACCCCATCCTTCCCTGTGATCTCTATTGTTTTTTCCACCCCCAAATCAGAGAACTCTGCACTATGTACAGAACCAGCAGCAAAATCCAAATCCAATTTTTTTGCCTTGCCATCTCTAACAACACTTTCCCTCAGCTTAAGAGGACTAGCGCCATCATCTCTCAAGTCTTCTTCTCTACCTCCAATGAGTTTGCGTGACGCCTCAGTCTCTCCCGAACTCTTCTGACCTGAGCTCCTCCCCCCACTTGTCTCCTTTCTAATCTGAAAGCTACCACCCGAGCTACCCCCATCCGTCCACTTCCCCCTTCCCTCCTTTTTTCGGTTTGAGTTCACCCTAAGCCATTCACCAAACTGCCTTCTCTCTTCTCGCCATACTCCTTCATCACACTCCTTCTCTACATGCCCCAAAAGGCCACACACATAACAGAAATTTGGCAAAAATTCGTATTTGAGATTGCACCAACCCACTCCCTCTCCTTCCCCATCCTCCATGGTGATTCCCCTAAAAAGCGGCTTACGGATATCAAGTAGAACCTTGATTCGCAGGAATTCTCCAACAGCCATACCATCTTCATCCTTATCTACATCCAGGAACCTCCCCACCTTATTCCCAATCCGCCGAGCTGTCTCCTCATTCATCAAACCCAGTGGCAGATCAAAAACCCTGATCCAAACTGGAACAGAGATAAACTCTAGGTCTTTTAACCTTTTTGAGTCATCAAAATCTACCACAATAAGAAGATCTCCCCCAAACTCCCACGGTCCCTCCGTGATTGCCCTACGCTTCCCTCCTGGCTGTAGAAAGGTAAAAAGGAACAGGTTGTTGCCCAACTCCTTGCAACGAATCCCCTCCCTGGGACACCAAATCCTCCCAACAGTTTGAACCAAACCATCAGCAAACCCCGGCTTAGAAGAAAATAATTTCCCCACAGCCTGCGGAGGTCGACCCGCCTCTCTCCGCTCCACTTGCCGAGCTCCCTTGACCGCTCTACGCTCCTCCTCAGATAGCTTCAGACCACCAAGCAGCCCCTCCAGATCCTCCACCCCCTTCCTCCTCCCTTTCTCCATCCGCACCTAAAAACCCACCAGAAGAGCACAGAACCTTCCAAGCAGAGCAGACTCCCTCCCAGCACCACCAGCCACTAGCCACAGCAGCACCAACCCCTTCGCTCCCCACCACCTCCACCAGCTTGAAGCTCAGAATGCCAACAGAACGCCCCTCCCAAAAGCTCTGTCCAGCGCCAAAGCTTCCCAGCACCACCCAACCAACCGCCCAGCCCTTCACCTCGACACAGCTTCAAAGCACCGCCTCCCAGCACTTCCCTCCACTTGAGAAGGAAACCAGGCACTAGCACCAGCTTGGATTTGTGGATTTATTGAGGAAAATTCGCAGGAGAAAAAACCAATCCGAAACCCGGCATGAGCCTGGGTTCGGACACCCTCTGAGTCGCCTGAGCTCTAGAAGAGTCGGGAGACCAGAGACCAAGCGCTTTCATCTACTTGGTTCTTAAAACACGAGAACCGATCGGTCCTTCAAATTCTAGGGAACAGAGCAACTTGGTTTTCGGTTACTTCAGCTATAATCGAACCAACAAAAAAACAGAATAGGCTGAGACAATAAAATTCAAAAACGAACATGCTCTAAACCAAAATTAGCTAGGAAATACAAACCTAGTTTTACAACTCCATGCCCAACTCAAATACCAATAAATAATTCCAACTTCCAAATGGAGAATACAACAATTGATACATTATAATCACAACTCATAAAAAACACTTCATAAGAAAATTCTGGTTCTTTTGGGTAATTCATTTAATCGATGGTGGAAACCACATTAAACAATATTTTGGTTTGTCTTTTTAGTTTTAGTCCTGGTTCTTTCGTTTGGTTTCTAGCATGAGATTGAGTTTTACCATGGTAAGTAGGCTAGGTAGGTGAAACATGTACATACCAGGCTACCAGCATACTATTAGTAGATGTCCTGTCATCGTCTGCCTTTGACATCCTGCATCTTATTAGCTCTAATTGGATCTCTTTTTTGTGGTTTAATAAATTTCACTTCAGATTGAAAGAAAATAGAGTAGTGCATACTCAAGAGTATTGGACTACGTAAGTGATAGAAATAATTCTTTTAATAAGCTACACAATCATGCCTAATTCAAAATCCATCGGAGAGGCACTTTGCTATAACAGTTTCAAAAAAAATCCCACGGGGTTTATTGGTTGTAATTTATCAAAATTATTGTACATATAATCGTCCAAATATACCTAGATTTCAAAGGATCATGGGGAAATCAAAACGTGTTGAACATCATGCTGGAGACATTTATTACTTGATATATTAAAATAAGAATGGGACCCTTGGCCATTATTATAGCCTCCATATACACTATTATTCTATTAATCTCCAAGATATCCAAAATACATATCCACATTCATTGTACTAGATATATCTAGATTTTTGTTGATATTTTTATTTATTAGATCAATCTAACTTATAAGGGAGCACACTATCTACAATTATTCAATATATGAATAAAAGATCACATATGACTATATGCATTTATGAAAAGAGAAAAGGATCACATCAAATAAATTATGAACATTTGCTTCATAGCGACATATATACATGATGCCACTATATATACAAAGCTCCACAAGACCACAATGTAAATAGAATTGGGTAGCGAACTTCTAATTTTCATTGTGTGTATGTAGCAAAAGTCTTCCCTCTTTTTGTAGATTTGGTTTTGCATATATATATAACACATCATATCCTAACTTATATCTTTTATGTATGATTTGTTCTATGTAGGCGCCAATGGATGAAAGTAGATCAAGATATTGGAACAAAGGGAAAGAAATAGCCTTATCGTTTCCTAAGAAGCGTAAAAGGACCGCTAAAAGCATCCCAGCCAAGCCAAAGGAAAGAAAAAGAGAATTTGCGATTGCCGAGCTAGAAAGAATGAGAGTAGAAGAGGATATGAGGGTAGAAGAGGACATCAAAGACTATTTTAAAGACACCCTTAGCCGGCCACCAGTTCATGGAGCTGGTATACAAGGCTCGGTAAGTACACTTGCATGGGTACGATCCATTCGTGCAATTCATACTATAGCATTGTGTTTCATATCATGTCATGGATTACCTTCTCCTCTTTGAAGCACTTTTGTAAGAATTTACCTATATATATATATATATATATATATATATATATATATATATATATATATATATATATATATATATATATATATCACCTATTATATCCCTTTGCTTATGCTAGTGCTTTATTTCCCTACCAACACCTTTGAAATTGTTTGGCAGTATGCAAATAGTTATGCATTAGCGCAACAAGGATCTTTTTGCATGCATTTTTAGGAAAAAAGAAAAATGTCACTAACATATTCACTCAAACTATTTGATTGGAGAATATCATCAGATGTGAGGATGACATGTATATTCTAAGGCTACCATTTGTCATAGTTAGAGCACAAATGGTATTCTTCAAGGCTAGAATTAGGAGCAAGGAATCAAAATATTGCCCCACTACCCGTTGGGGTCGTATTGCTAGCCTTGTATACATGCTTCAATGATAGCCCAATTCTTTAATACTTCGTGGTGTATGAGCCTACTATTGTTACATCTGTTCAAAACCTAAAAGCATAACATTTTCCAAATTTGTATAAACTTTGCATGTACAATACCAATAGGACCTGATGTCCCTTAGCATTGTATATGATGGCGTCTCATGTGTGAATCACGTTTTTGTCCTCTCATGATTTACTATAGATAACATATGGAGCAAGAGAAGGGATGAGTGGACAGTTCAAGTTTCCTATGATAAGGTACACAGATGTAAATGATTATGTTCTCATCTTTGTACAAACTTTTGGAGTTAGAGAACTAGTTTAGGATTATTGTGCACTAATTTCTTCTAAAGTATCTTTATATTCTCAAATGTGACTTCCTAAACCATGATAAAATATTTCTTACCAGCGTCAAATATGTGGCTAGGTCTGGCACCTCTGGAGCAGCATCTTATGTCAATCCAAACAACACGGTTCCTACAACGTTGCATCTCTTTGAAGCACCTGATCGTAGGGTATATATCTAGCTCATGGTTCTTATTTGTCTAGACCAAATTAAAAGCATCACTGATCCACTTTCATACAAACATACACATGTTATTTTTTGGGTAGCATTATTATGAAAAATATATACGTGCAATATTTTTCCCGGCTATAGCTCTATGAAATATATACGGTAAGCAAAAAATGCTCCCCTAAATATTGAATTACTGAAACATTGTAGACAAGTAACATGTGCATAGTATTCAATTGTATAGGCTATCAAGCCCAGTGATAATGGTTGTGCTCTAAGTTTCTAATACTTACAGGAATATGAATACAATGACTTGAAAAGGAAGGATCATGAGAAGCTATCGAACAAGTCCACTTGCAAGAAATTCAATGACCTACAAGACCTGGACCTTAACCTGAAGCTATAATCCAAGAACCCATAGAGGTGTCTTATCCAATCATGCATGATGATGGTGGTTCCAACATTTTATAAGTTAATGTATGAGTTTGGTGCATGGTTCTGAAGTTGAGGACCAATGTTGATTCTATGGGCTAATAAATAATATATGATCAAATAGATTAAGGAATGACCCCTTCCCCTTAATTGTAAGACTATGGATTCCCATTTAAACTGGTTAAATAATTTTTTTACAAATTTTTTGGTTGCAATTATTTTTTGCTATGAAGTAATGAAATTTGAGTTTCCTGTCTGTGAAAATGTAAGACTTTGGAATCCACTTCTGTTATGAGACATGGTGTGAATAAAGTTCTTTGATAGAAGTAGATCAATAATAACTACTGGAATTATGTGTGTGTATGAAAGTTGCGCATGTGCATGACATCTTTGTTGCAGCTTGGCAAAATTTATATACAGTAGCGTGGTCCAGGGGTCACTTCATGCATGGCATCATTTTCTAGCATTGTGGCAAGTGCACTACCATGAAAAATATCCAAATAAATCCTTAAAAAACAGTACTATGCCCTATTTGTTTCATAGTACATTTAGAGTTTATTTAAGAAATATGTCTGATAGATTTATAGTTATTAAATGGCAGCATTTGTTACATTAGAAGAAATAGTAATAGGAAAATAGAACAAAACCAACTCTACGCGCACCGGAAGCGCTCTAAATGAGCCTATAAAACAGTATGGCCCATGTGGCAGCTTTTATTTACAGACCAGGAAACACATGCACGTTGCCGTCGGGAGCACCCTATTTGCATCGCTAAACCAAAGCGCAGCGAATCAGCTGCCCTCCTCGGGCCTGGTGGGGTCCAGTGGAAAGAATAGCGTGTCTTCAGCTCGTACTCCAGGTTTGGCGAATCGAGATTATTTAAAAAAAAAGTGATCAAAACTCGATTATAAGGAACTATCATGACCGTTGAGAGTGAGGGCGACTCGGAGGGCGATGGTGAGCATCGCGGGGATCTCCGCCGCCGGCGACACCTTACCCTCGCGCCGGGTTCGATGTCGTCCGCGTCGTGTTTTTTGGATTCGTCGTCAAAGGAGCGATCTGCTACGGGGATGAGTGTGCCGGACGATTCGTTGCCGGCGTTTTCTGCCTCGCCCGTCCTTTCTGAGGAGAAGGAAACCGGCAATGGTCTTGTGCCGGATTGTGAACAGGGGGCGCTTGTTGATCAACCTGACCTGAGCATTCAGACGAGGACAGGGGTGGAGAATCCGGCGGAATTGGGCGCACAGGTAATTGTTTTTCTTGGGTGCAGATGCAGAGATGTCCAGGTCGACGACCACGGAGGCCAGTAGTGTTGGGAGCGCAAGGCAAACAGGGACATCAACAAGCACTTCTGCAAATTCAAGATCTAGAGGTATGTAATTCAGATCAAGGTTTTGTTGGACCCAGGAACGAGGACATAGACTGTAGGCCTCGGCTGTGTGCTGATCCTGCAGTGGACCTTCGACCGTCGGGTTCTAGATCGAAATTTTGGGCTTCATCAGATGTCAACGACGACTCTGATGAGGAGATTTTGTGCCAATCTCCATTGACGCCGGATTTGGTGCGTCTTGCGTCCGTTCATGGGTTCACCAAGGATATGTTGTTTGACGCAGAAATAGCTCTATGTGACTCCTCGGTTCGCCGAAGAGTAGAACAACAGAATTTGCCGGTGTCCTCCGATGTCAATGTTCTTCGTGTTCGGAATATAGTGAAAGCGATGACGGAGGTTCGTCGGACACAATTTTCACCTTGGACAGGAAGGTTGCCACAGCCTCAACGATCGCCTGCATTAACCCTTGGGGCATGCAAGGTCAAGGATTTGCGTGGCAGTTCTTCTGGGTTCAAAGGTTTTAATCACCATCGTTACAAACATTCTGCGATTCAAATTTGAAACATCAATCAACCCAATCGTTTGGGGGCAGTCAGGACCGAACCAGAGGCCAGAACAGAACCTGAGCGGGTTGAAAAAAGACCCGGACTCGGTGGGGCTTCTTGGGTCCAGCGGCAGAACCAAGGCCCAATTTCGAGATTGAGTCGAAGGGCTGGGAAGTTAGCGGCGCGATTCCTTCTCGCTACTTGCGATATCGACGCCCTTAACACAGTAACCCTAGCCGCCAAGCCTACTCCGTCCTGGAGGTCCTTTGCGGCGGTGGTCCATGGCATGGAGATGAGTGGCAGCGACGCGGGGAACGGTGCGGGAAGGGGCCGTGGTGCAGGACGTGGTGTTGGAGGCGCTGCCGGCTCTTCTGGTGTTTTGCAATGGGGGCGACATGGTGCTAATGGCAGCCGAGGTCGCTAGGATACACCAGAGGATGGCCGCTTCAATCCAAATTCCAAATCTTGGGGGCTACCCTCCAAACTATGGTCCCGGATGGGAGTATGAGCGAGGTCAGCGAGGGTGAGAAGGTGGAGTTCATCGGGAGTGGAACACTGGATTCCGGCAGGGACGCACATATCAGCGCCACGGGCAGTATCGGCAGCAACAGCGAACACATCACTATGGTTCTCAGCGGTACCAGGGCAGACATCTGTTGCCTTGTCCAAATCAGCAACTGCATCAGGCGGCACCTAAGGGCCTCCCCAACGCTCCACCATGGCTGGGAGTTTCAACCTCCATGTAAGCATACAGTGTCCAGGTCAGATGGATTGGTGGTCTCATATCTTGTCAGAGTAGCATACAGGGATAACGAGTGCCTCATCTGACAAAAGCTATAAGCTACTATTGTTTCGTGCGTTGGGAGAGAAATGCAAGTCACCTAGTCTGACAAAGTCTGATAAAAGCTGAGTTCTTTAAGAAGGACAAGAAAAAGAATAGGCAAAAAGCCAAATGAACTTTTCTTACATCACTAGTAGCCTCTTTTGAGAAATTATTAGCCTCGTTTCTCTCCAGTCTACATGGACAACGATTCTAGGTTGAAGCCAACAACCTTGTTAGCTTGCGATGGGGCTGCCCTAAGCAGCAACAAGCGATGCCACAGCGTGAGGTTGTGCAGAAGCTGCCTCCGAAAGGGCTGGGTCAGCAAGCAGGCCAGCAAGGGGGGCATCAGGGGTTGCAGCAGCATGTTGCAGCGCCGTCGCAGCCGGCAAAGCAACCACGAGTTGTGGGAAAGCAGCCCCAAGAAAGTGTGGGGCAGCAGCAAATCACAGGTGATGGCTCGGAGTTGCAGCAGTCAGGGAGGGCTCCAACACAAGTGCCTCTGACTTCGGCTGCGGATGTTGGACGAGTTGATGGGGCGGGAAACATTGTGGTGGGGGAGGCTGCAGTAAGTAACACCTCGAAGCTACCTACTACTAAGATTTGTAGGAGATGTGGGATGAAAGGCATTTGATGTTCGAGTGCAGTTCGATTGTTTTTTGTGATATTTGCAAAAGCTCGGATCATGCTATGAGCCGATGTCCGATTATGAAACAACCAAAACCAGTAACTCACTTGGTTGGTCAGGCAGCGGATGCGTTGGCAGGTTTTTGTATTCCTCACGCTCCGCTACAGCCGATCAAGAAAGATTCTAGAATGGCACTTGTTTCTACGGCTGGCAAGAATTTGTCAGAGGATGATGTGGTAGCCTTTCTTCGTGTCTTGGTGTCTAACACTTTTGCTTGGGAGGTCAAAAGAATTAGTAATTCACAGTTTAAGGTGCTTTTTCCGTCGAAGGCTGAATTAATAAAAATGACAAAGTTCAATGCAAATATGAAGGAGGGAGTGACTCTGGAATTTCAGGAATTTAATGAAGAAGAGGAGTACTTTGGTCACGCTTTACCTGTTGTGTGGATGAGAGTTTTAAAACCTTCATGTTATTTTGAGGGAGTACCCAGCTCTATGGGCTTTGGGTTCGTTGTTTGGAGTGACGCAGGAAGTGGATATGGTGAATTGGTGACCACTAGAGCCAGTTCCATTAGTCGTTTTGCTGTAGCTGTCTTAGAGCCGGAGGCAATTCCATCTAATCTGGACGTTATAATTGGAAATCGGTATTTTCAGCTGAAATTTGAGGTAGAGCCTTTTCTGCCGAATATTGGGTTGCGGAGTATCTGGGATGCTGAGATTAAGAGAAAGGAAGATCGTGGCAAAGGTGTATCGGCTAGCACAATGCAAAATGAAAATGTGCTGATTGAGGGGAAGATTACTTCCTCAACTATTTCTGTGGAGGAGGGGGTTAACAAATCAATGGACGGAATGACTGAGAATATGGATTTAGATGAAGACGACTTATTAGGAGAGCAAAATGGTTTGAGTCCAGAGGCACGGGATTTTGTGGGAGTCACAAAAGGAAACCTGGTTGATGTGAGTGTTGCTCCTTCTATTGCGCATCCTGATTCTTCTCTAGGGCGTTCTGACAGCAGGCTAGTGGTGGGGGGAGATCAGAAAGGAGAAAGGAAGAGTCAGGGAGCGGCTGGTCTCCATGCAGGTGCTGGTGAGGTGATGATGCAGAATCAGCAGTCCACCACGATCGGGAAGTCCCTTGCAGAAGAAGTACCAGCTGGGGTGTTATTTCTGGAAGGTCCACATTTGGATGGATTTGATGCTGGTTTGGCGAAAGCTGGGATTTCAGCGGATGGTAGTTCTGAGAATTTTTTGGGAAGTGGGATGGAGATGGCGGTTATGTCTGATGGCGAGCTCACTCCCGTTCGGCGTTGCAGAAGGAACACTATGGAAGCGGACGTTCATGCTCTTCACAGAGCGGAGAAGAGGGCTGCTATCAGGAATCTTGATTCGCCTCAAGGTAATAAAAATGTTTTAAATTCAGTTTGTTCTTTCAATAACAAGTATATTCAGAGAAACTTGCAAGGAGTCGGAATTTGTTTAGGCGAAACTGAGAGTTCAATTGCTAGTTCGGTAGCTAGTTTAAAAGAAATTGAAAGAATAAGATTAAAAAACCATGTTGCTGCTGAGCGTGTTACTGAAATTGAGATAGAGGAAGACGAGATCGATCCTGACTCTTCCATCGTCAATCAACTCTGTGGCGATTTGACGGAGGAAGTAATGGACGATACGTGTGCGGAACTTGATGGTGGATTAGTTGACATTCCTATCAGGGTGGCGAGAATGGGGAAATCCAAGAAACCCATTAAGAGAAGAACTTTAACAAAGAAATTGGTGTTATAATGAAAGGATTGTTCTGGAATTGTAGGGGTCTCCGTGACCTCACCAAGCATAACTTTTTGCATGAGATAGCGAGTGACTTAAAACTTGATTTTATTTCTTTGTCAGAAACCAACAGAAATAATTTCACGGCACAGTGCCTAGGTAATTTCTCTGCAGGTGCTGGCTTTGTTTGGCATTGGCGAAGTCCCCGGGGGATGTCGGGGGTATGCTAATGGGAGTAAATCAAGAATGTTTTGAGGTTGAGAGTATTTTGGATGGAGAGTTTTTTTATAAAGTTTAACTTAAGAAATAAAGCAGATGGGTATCGTCGGGCTCTTATGTCAGTATATGGACCAGCACAAGAAGAGCATAAGGAAAGTTTCTTGGCTGAGTTGGTTCGTGCGTGCACGGGCTGTGGTGATCTACCTTTCATAGTTGGGGAGGGAAACCCGTCAGAAAAAAAATAATTCTAGGTATAATGACAAGTTGCCTCTCCTTTTCAATGTGATCATCGAAACTTTAAACCTTAGGGAATTGTAGATGACGGGGAGAAAGTACACTTGGGCTAATTATGCTAAAATTCCAACTTATGAAAAGCTAGATAGGGTGCTAGCTACAACCGAGTGGGAGCAGAAGTTTCCTTTGGCTTCGGTCCGTGCTCTTACTAGAGAAATATCGGATCACACACCTCTTCTTATAGATGGAGGGGAACTGTCCTATAGAGGCAATAATAAGGTTTTTAAATTTGAGACAGGCTGGTTTATTAGGAAAGGTTTCTCGGATCTAGTTAAGGAGGTGTGGGATACTGAGATAAGGGGTAGGACGCCTTTGGATAGATGGCAAGCTAAAATTAGGAAACTGAGGAGTTATCTCAGAGGATGGGCAAGTAATCAAAAGTCCCAAAAAAAGAAAGAAAAGCTAGAGTTGTTAGACAAAATAGATGTCCTTGATAAGACAGCTTAGACGTGTTTGTTAACGCCTCAAGAGATAGAAGTAAAAAATCATCTCAAGGTGCAATTAACCAAGTTGTTAAGAGAAGAGGAGATTTATTGGCTCCAACGATCGAAGGCAACAAGGTTATTGCAAGGGGATGATAATACTATGTATTTTCATTTGTTGACAAACGGGAGGCATAGAAAAACAAAGATTACTCAATTAGAACAGGATGATGGTAATTGTGGGGCATGACAATTTGAGGAATTATATAACCAATTATTACAAACGTTTGTTTGGACCCCACACACATAATTCTTTCACTTTAGACGAGACTTTGAGGCATGATATACCTCAAGTGTCGGCAGAGGAAAATGATGTTTTGGTGGCCCCCTTTACTGAGGAAGAGGTTAGACATGCAATATTTGATATGGAACATAATAGGGCTCTGGGTCCGGACGGCTTTCTAGCATAATTTTATTAATTCTTTTGGGATGTGATTAGGCCGGATTTGATGGGCCTTTTTAATGAATTCCATATGGGGAGACTGCAAAAACACAGACTAAATTTTGGAATAATTACGTTACTTCCTAAAATTTCAGAGGCAACCAAAATACAACAGTTTAGACCAATCTGCCTTTTATTTGTGTCTTTTAAAATCTTCACAAAGGTGTTGAACA
Source organism: Eremochloa ophiuroides (assembly GCA_038502445.1). NCBI lineage: Eukaryota > Viridiplantae > Streptophyta > Magnoliopsida > Poales > Poaceae > Eremochloa > Eremochloa ophiuroides. Next base: position 204,651 of record JAHLJS010000215.1, read on the forward strand.
ATAGAATTTTAAAGGTAGCAGACAAAATGATAGGGCCTTCACAGACGGCCGTTGTTCCAGGGAGGTTTATTATAGAAGGAGTGGTCATTTTACATGAAACAATTCATGAGATGCATAGGAAGAGGAAAGATGGGGTTATTTTGAAGTTGGATTTTGAGAAAGCGTATGATAATCTTAAATGGCCTTTTATGCAGCAAGTCCTGAGGTTGAAGGGGTTTTCAGATATTTGTTGTGACTGGATTTCAAAGATAATGTCAAAAGGAAGTGTTGCGATCAAGGTAAATGACAATCTAAGCCACTACTTCCAAACGAGAAAAGGGGTGCGGCAAGGAGACCCGCTATTGCCAATCTTGTTTAACATAGTGGTAGACGTGCTTCCCGTACTTGTTGAGCGAGCGAAAGTAGATGGTCAGATCCAAGGAGTGGTTCCGCACCTACTGGACGATGGTTTATCTGTCCTTCAGTATGCGGATGATACAGTTATTTTTTATAGATAATGATCTAGAGCAGGCAAAAAATATGAAGCTTTTGCTTTGTGGTTTTGAACAGTTGTCAGGACTTAAAATCAATTTTCATAAGAGTGAGATGTTCTGTTATGGTGACGCAAAGACTTTTCAGTGCGAGTATACACAGATTTTTGAGTGTAACTTAGGGTCTTTCCCTTTTTGATATCTAGGGATCCCTATGCATCATCGGAAATTATTGAACAAGGACTGAATACATGTGGAGGAAAGATTTCAAAAAAGACTGAATGGATGGAAAGACAAGTTACTCTCTGTAGGAGGCAGGCTGATCCTTATTAACTCAGTTTTAAGTAGTCTTCCCATGTATATGATGTCCTTTTTTGAGATACCGAAGGGAGTGTTGAAGAAGCTGGACTATTTTAGGTCGAGATTTTTTTGGCAGAGTGATAATCATAAAAAGAAATATAGATTGACAAGATGGAAGAAATATAGATTGACAAGATGGGAAGTAGTGTGTACACCAAAAGATCAAGACGGGTTGGGAGTCTTGAATTTAAAAGTGCATAATAGGTGTCTACTCAGTAAGTGGGTGTTTAATCTTATAAATGGGGATGATGTCTGGCAAAGACTGTTGAGAAATAAATATCTTAGGAATAGATCTTTGACTCAGGTTCAACACATGCCCGGGGACTCACAGTTTTGGACTGGCCTCATGAAGGTCAAGGATGAGGTTCTCAGGTTGGGTAAGTTTAATCTGGGTGATGGCTCTCAAATCCAGTTTTGGAAAGATAAATGGATAATGACAAAGCCTTTGAAAACAATTTTTCTGTCTCTGTATAATTGTTGACATCTACTAACGTCGTCAAATATAACTACATAACTTTTAATATTAGAGACGAGATTAGAGATGTATGGTAAATTAATTAACTGGTCATTAGCAACTAGCCACTTATCTATCACCAACATTCTTAGGCATGAACTAGGTTATCATCCCTAATTATATATGCTAAGAATAAATAAAGGTTTCATATATTATTCAATGTGACTAGGCAGAAATATATATAAATATAAACTAAGAACAATTCTGCAAGCGGACAGATAATTATATCATTGTACCATTTTACCTAGAGTTCTACCAGGTTGTCGATTTATATTTATACCACTGGAAAGGACTGGATAAACTATAATCTATTATATTGATAACAACTATATACAATGAATAAGCGGTGTTACCGATGTCATTTACTCTACTCATAACAGGTAGAGGTCACAAGATAATAAAGATAAATACAGGTGATCAAGCATCATAAATAATAGATAAACATCAGAACACTTTCTAGTCATAGTAATATCTAGCCAATGGATAAACTAATGAATTAATATCTAAGGTAATTCTATAACTACGTCAATAAATAACTCCAATTAGTACAATTACATCTAGTAATCATTGTTAGATTAGTCCTACATCATGATCACATGTAAAGGGCATCATTTAGGAACGATGTGAAGCAGAGTCATCATCCAACTTCGCGACCGTGCATGTTTGCCTACATACGGGGGGTGGACTACAGAGGAATCAACGTAACTGTCACCTACGCGAACTATCATACGACCCGGCACATCAGAGTGCACTCGCAGATAAACAGAATATCTAAACACCACGTCTACGTATTATTCATCATCTACCCATCGATCGTTTGGATAGACGCTATAGAGCAATTACATGAATTCAATAAGATCAAACCAACTATGCTAGACATATAATTAAAGTAGACAATAACTATTGTAATTAAGAACATATGAACTATTAAGAACAATGTTTCCCTAATTATAATGAAGAATACAATAATAAAGAAAGAACTAGAACTATACCGAACTCCGCGCTCTAGACAGACGCCGGGGGCTCTAGATCCTGCTGAAGAACTAGAACTCCTCTACTTCTAATCTAACTAGACTAGAACTATGAACTAGAAGGCTCTTGATGAACTAGAAGACTCTTGATGGCTTGACCGAAGACTTGATGCCTTGGATGAATAATGGGATTCCCAGGGAGAGGGGTCTGCCCCTTTATTTATAGCCCGGTAGGATGAACGTGCGCCGCAGGATCAAATTGACTTAACCAAGGGCCAAGATGCATCGTAGGAGGCGGTGGAGGAACATTCCAGAAGGCGGAGCCAAACTCTAGCAGGGGGCGCTGCCTGGCCTCACCCTAGCGTCGGCCGGCCCCACCTACCAGGGTCCGGGGCCCCGGTTGCTTCGGGTGTCTTCTAGATGCTTCCCACGTCCTGATAACGATCGTTGTCTTTGCAGATATGTTTCGTGATGTTTAAGCACTTTAATCCCTCTTTTATGTTTTTCTGGAATAATCCCTGAAAAATACAGAATATACAAAACTCGTGAAAATTATCAGTTAAAACCCTACACTAGTGTGTATTCGTGTATCATTTTCTGTCTAAAGTTCTAATAAAAGTTGACGTTATCCACCGTCAACAATAATATTATAAGGAAGAAACATGCCTCAGTCAAGACGGTTCTGAGCGCTACTCCTTTCAACGTAACATTCAGGAGATCTCTAACGGGACCTAATTGGCAAGCATGGCAAACTGTTGTAGCTATAGTTGCAGATCAACAGCTCACTACCCAAAGGGATCGTTTTGTGCGGGGGTTACATCAGAATAGGGTATTTTCAGTTAATTCTATGTACAGAGCATTATTGAATGTACAAGCGTTACCATTTAATTCCTTAATTTGGAAACTCAAATTGCCCCTTAAGATCAAAGTTTTTATGTGGTATTTATATAAGGGAGTAATTTTGACCAAAGATAATTTAGCTAGAGACATTGGCAAGGGGATAGGAAGTGTTCATTATGCTCATCTGATGAGACCATTCAACACTTACTCTTTGATTATCATTATGCTAAATTTTTTTTGGAGAATTATTCAGGTTTCTTTTAACTTAAGACCACCGACTAGTGTTCACCATTTGTTCACGAGTTGGCTGGATGGGTTAAATAGGAAACGGAAACTACAACTTCCAGTGGGGGTAAGTGCAATTTGTTGGGCACTTTGGTTAACAAGGAATGATGTGGTTTTTGACAAGATAGCAGCGCCATCTTATTTGCAGGTTATCTTCAGGAGGACATATTGGACCAGATTTTGGTCTATGCTTCAGAGAGAGGAGGATCGCCAATTCATGATGTTGGGCTATAGAGCTATTGAGGCAGCCGCAATGGAGATCTTCGCGAGACATGGATGGCGTTTTATTAATCGGATTACTGCTTAGTTTGCGTTTCTTGGTGTGAGTTGTTTAGATGGGACAAAACTACGTTTTCGTAATTCCGTGGAGTCGCTTTGCTTTTTGAACTGCTGTAATAATGACTAGTCATATGCATCAATCGATGCAGAGGCTGGGATATTAATATATTCCCTTTTCTAAAAAAGTACTCCAGATTTGGCGTTTTACTGTACAAAACGGAACGATCCAGGTTGTGACACAGACGCGCGGTGCAGCACCAAAAACGCTAAATTTAAAGTTCAGCACCTTTTACAGATTAGCGCTGCGGTTAGCCTTAGTGTATAGGTAGTCTCGCTCGCACTACAAGACAACTATTGCTTGGCATGCTATCATTTCCCACCACGGCCACCATCATGCTCCATATTATATTTAAAATATTAAGAGATAGTCTCTAAGGCCCTATTTGGTAGAGCTCCAGTTCCAGCTTCTCCAAGAAGAATCACTCCCAACCAGCCAAACGCTCAAAACGCCAACTGATTCAGGTGGAGATCAGCAGAGAATCACTTCTCCATTTACACTAAGAGGTGGGAGCCGAAAAAACCTGCTTCCCTGGATTCTCTCCTGCTCCCTGTTATGTTTTGGTGGGGATCACCCGAGAATCAATTCTCTGCTGATCCCCACCCTGCTCCCTCCTAAGAATCTAATGGAATCACTTCACCGGAGAATTGAGGAGCAGAGCTGAAGAATCCGAGAGCGGAGCTCTACCAAACGAGCCTGTGGATGTATCTTGTAGATAGTAGATGATTCCATTAGAGAATTGGAGATGCTCTTGGTGGCACAGCATTGCAAGTGCACCAAGACAAGCAAGCGCTTTTGTAGTTCCTTTTTGTTGGTCCTGGCTGGCTAGGATACCACGCTATCTAAGGGCAATGTACGTATGAGCTACATATTTTCTACTAGCCAAGTAAAAAAATATTCATCAAAGTACGAGCAACATATGACTCAGTATTGTCATGTTCTAACTCAGAAAAGTGCCAATTCATCAATGCTGTGCATCAAGGAATTTGGAGGTTTGTTGGATTCTATAGGAAGCAATTTCAAGTGCCATCCAAATTAAACATCCATATACTGCAATCACACAAATTTCTAATACAGCTGGCTTTGGAATTGGGCCTCCATTTTTATGAACACAAATTCAATCTCTGCATCCAAACGGACTCTGAACTGGGCCTGGGCTCGGGTGACAGACACATGACGCTGTGATCAAAACCCAACAAAAACCCTCGCTCCTCTCACCTCGCTGCGTCGTCCCCAGCTGCGGCGCGTCACCAGCGGCGATTCCGGCGATGGAGTACGTGAACCCGCTCACCGGCTTCCGTGTCGACGGCCGCCGTCCCAACGAGGTGATGCCTCCTCCCCCGCTTCCCTCCTCGCGCGGTTCACGCGCACAACCCTATCTCATCTGGTGTTTGACGTCACGCAGATGCGGCAACTCAAGGGCGAGGTCGGCGTCGTTGCGCGCGCAGATGGGTGAGTAAGTCTCCTCTCCGGGCGAATCGAACGAGTATTCGATGAGGGTCGCGGGTACGGTGATCGCTTTTAATCGGTTGTGCTCGTTTTTGTTGCTCTGCGCAGGTCGGCGCTGTTCGAGATGGGCAACACCAGAGTTATCGCCGCAGTCTACGGCCCTCGAGAGGTGATTCCCGCTGGTCCTATTTGTGTATCTCGAATTCTCGGTGTACATGCGTCAATCGTGATACATTGGTCTTGTGCACGGCATGTTTGAGGAAATGCCTCTTAGAGGGGCTTTACATTTACTCGTGTACTGTGTGGTCTGTAGTTGAAATCTCTGAATCAACATGACTTTGATTTAGTTTTCAGAAGTCTTTTAGTGAAAGTGGGGATCATATGAAAAAAAAAAAAACTTGTCTATTGTTTACATTTTTTCTATATGCATGAAGAGTGTTTGAAAACCACTAGGAACTACAATGGCCATATTGTTTTCCTGAGATATACTGAAGAACTTGGAATTATGGAAATGTCAAACCACCCATGTTCTTTCCTTCCTGTCAGACTACACACCACACGAGCGGGAGGGGGGGGGGGGGCATAGGGCTTCACCTTCTATTGCTATGTCGTACCTCCCGTTGTTAGAAATTAGAATGGCCAATTTACTTTCTGGTGTAACAGAAAAAGTAAAAGTTCATGCTCTTGGATTGCTCATTCAGGTTCAGAACAAAGGTCAGCAAGTGAACAGCAACGAGGCCTTGGTAAAGTTTCACTGCTCGAAGTGCATTTTTTAGTTAGAGGTTGTCGTTTGTGATATGTTCTTGAGGGAGTTCTGTATGCAGGTTCGCTGTGAGTATAGGATGGCAGAATTTAGTACAGGAGATCGGAGGAGAAAACCAAAGGGTGACAGGTACATTCCAACTTGAACACAGTAAAATTTTAATTTTATTAAAAGAACAGTCCAGTCCCTGGGTATTCGCATCATTTGGTTCATTTACTATCAGAACAGACTTCCGACATGGCAAATGTGTATTGTTTCTGTCTACCTAATCAACAAGTTTCTTTTCCTTGCATCCTGTGTTTTCGAAATCACGCTTGACTTTCCCAGTAGAGTAAAGAATCCTCAGTGAATTTAGGGGCGCCAGCTATTTTTATAACAGTATAGCAGTTGTAGATGGCTTTGTGGGCCACACATGTCAGTGTCGCTCAAAGCCTGACATGTCCATCTATCCCAGCGTGGCATCGCCCACAGCTGTAACAGATGATTAGCGATGAGATTGGTTGGTTTGTTTTGTTTCTTCATAGGAAAACTAGCTTGTTTGGTAGTTGTTGGATTGGTTTCTTAGGCACTGAGATCTAGGCATCGGCTATTGAGTTTGGCAAGCAAACAATTGTCCCTAACTCATCTAACCTGGCTTCCACCTCTTAAGAGGGTGAACTTGCCTCCACCTATGTGCCTAATTCCCCTATTCCCAGCCATATCAGTAAATACGATAAGTCATGTTCAGTACCTTGATCTTATTTGTTTCTAGTCCCTTTCTCTTTTTGTTCATTTTCTGCCCCCTTTGTGTTATAGTTATGAACTTCTTTATCTCTATATTCTAATATATGTCATTAGGGGCGTGCACCTCCTGTTTCCATTAGAAAAATAGGTCATGGTTAAGACCAGGAATTTCATGAGTAGCATCCCGCGTAATAAACAGTGCTGCAGTATAAATTTGTTGACTTGTTTGCTGTTGGGGTGAACACCCAGTCTGCAAAATCTGTACAAGTTGCATGAACTAAAGTAGTGAACTAAAGTGGATTTAGCTTGAAGGTACATGGTGTTTCATTTCCCATATAACTATGATAGTGAGCTAACATTACAATCATCTGGCAGGCGATCAACGGAAATTTCTCTTGTTATTCGACAGACAATGGAGGCAAGCATATTAACACATTTAATGCCACGCTCACAGGTCAGTCCTTTAAAAAACTTCATTTTTTATATGGTATCAGGGCCAACTTCCAATGCTTTTTATACCTTTTGCAGATTGATATATATGTCCAAGTTCTTCAAGCTGATGGTGGTAGGTGTTCTTCTTTCCTACTTTCTGATTGTTGAAGTTGTCTTCAGGCTGTATTTACTCTCATAACCCCTCTATTGTTATTCTGGAACAAAGCTTTCTTTTTTTTTGTTGTCTCCTAAAATGAGGTCAAGCAAGAGCATTCTTCCCCTATGGGCTGGGTAAATCTAGATTTGTGCTTTGCATGATGAGACAAGCTGGAGAATGTATACCAATTATGATGTGTGCCTTTTTACCCTTAGCTACATTACCCATCATTGCATATTATTCTTTACTATATTAGTCTATTACTCATGCTATGGTATATTATTCTTTTGCTTATTGGAAATAGTTTAAACATAGTGTGGGCTTCGAAATTATTGTCATCTTGACCATGACCATGTGTACAACAGGAACAAGGTCAGCTTGCATCAATGCCGCAACACTAGCTCTTGCAGATGCTGGGATTCCAATGCGAGACATTGTCACATCTTGTAGTGCTGGCTATCTGTGTTCTACTCCTTTGCTCGGCAAGACACCTACCTAATTTTCGTATCTTTAACAGTAGTCTTATGTATAAATAGAAGAAAAATAATTCTAATGTACTATGCCAGATTTGAATTACCTCGAAGACAGTGCTGGGGGTTCTGATGTCACTGTGGGTCTTCTTACAAAGATGGATAAAGTGACTTTGCTTCAGGTAGGAAGATCACAAGTCACATTCTTGCCTCTGCAAGACTATTTCTAGGCCCAATCAAATTATGTTTCAGTTTTGCTCTCCTGTGAAATACTTCTGTGTTTGATTACTGCATAGTATTATTCTTTTGTTAGCATCAGAAGGAAGCCGCTTAAAATTTGCCTTTTCAGATGGATGCAAAATTACCGATGGATACATTTGAAAATGTTATGGGACTAGCAATTGAAGGGTGCAAAGCAATTGCATCTTACATTCGAGAGGTAAACAACCTTTTGTTGATCTCCCATTATTCTTGATCTTTTTTTTTCTTGAACACGACTTCACATGTATTTCATTAAGGAGCCATTATTCTTGATCTTGACTGTAGTTTATTTATGTGTGCATATTTGGTGCCCAGGGCTGGTGCCCTTGTTAGCTAAAATACCATTGTGGAATGTTTCAAAAACCTTCACAAAAATCATGTATGTAGTACACATGAAGTTAAGTATAGCAGCAACAATTCAGTTTGAAATTGATCCTAGATGCCAAGAAATAAAATAGACAAGCAATCGACCTGGCACTGTTTCTTCATGTGCTGACAGTGACACTTCTGTTTTTTTAATCTCAGTATCAAAGATGAATATCAATCAGAATTGTTGTGGCTACACTTAACTTTAGGATTGCTACAAACATGATTTTTGTGATGATTTTTGAAATATTGTAACATGGTACTTTGGTCCTTTAGCTAACAAGGGTGCCATATGATTTTCCTTTATTTATTTTGTTTCCTGTTTACACTGACTTATGACCTGTCATTGATATGTTGGAACTTTTGGGCTGTTGGCAATCATTCTGAAACAGGTGCTATTGGAGAATACAAAGAAGCTGGAGTGTCAGCGTGGTTAACCTTAGGAGGTGAATCCCATGTGCCCAGTTTATTTTACACTTGAAGCCTTGACTGGTCTGCGTAGAACTAATGGTCATCTCCGTACTCAGCAGTGCATGCAGATTAATAACCTCAACGTGTGGAAGATTGCTGACCCAAACAATGCACATCACACAACCATTAAAACTTAAAAGGCTTACTGGTTGTGGAAGGATGGCTTTGGCGCAGTGCATTGCAGTGCACAAGAACCTCCTTAGCTTGCTTGAACTCTTAACAGAGTATGTGTGAGTCATCAGAAATTGTTCAAGGCAGCTTTTCATCACAGGAGTGTTAAGATAGCTTCCATGTTCAAAATTGTGAGGAATGTTATTGGAATTTCCGTCGGTTCCTGTAAACTGTTATAAATTGAGGGTGACATTGTACTGCTAATCCGCCATAAGGTGTTATTGGAAATTTTGTGGCAGTTCCAAAAAACTGGGCTCCCAGTTAAGACGCCCCCAAAATCCCTCTCTCCCCACTTCTGTTAGGATTTGGTAGAGCCCACTTCGGTAGGCCTGTCCCCAATCGAAGTTGCAAAACTCTTGAATCCAGCAACTGAAGGATTTTGAGGTGCAATCTCAGGAGGCAATGTTGTGCAGGAACCTCTTTTTTTTAAAGCGATCGGAATGAGATGTAGAAGAGTCTACTATATACAGCCAAAAAGGATAATGGAAAAATGGAGAAAAATACAAACAATTTCTTAGCTCAGCTCAAGGGGATAATCTCTGTATCTCACTAAGTTTTCTGCCTCCTGCTGCATTCCTCTTCATTTAACTTGCTCCGTTCTAATTTATAGGTCATTTTAATTTTTTTTAGATATACAATTATTTTTAATAGGTATCTTGTTGCGTATAACTTTATAAAAGATGAATGGACCTATAATATAATTTGAAACGGATGATGTACTGACGAGGGCATCCAGCAATGTGTGTCCATGATCGAAAATTCTGGCATCCGCATCCCTCTCTTTCCAAATCTGGCAGCCTAGGCGGAGTACCGGTGATCCGCCACCATTTTGATCAATAGTAGATGGGAGACCGGCTGGTGGTGGATGTTAAATTGACCCTGTCCAGAGGCACAAAGCATGCCAAGTTCATTAGCTGTAGCACATTCCAAAGTCGGTTTTAGAAGGCTGAGTGAGGACACGTTTCTAATCTAATTACAATAGCTGTTGAATCTGAGGGCTTGGATAAGTGAGCGGTCGTCGTTCAGTCTCTGTCAATTATCAACCGTTCACCCTATAAAAGGCTGATATGTGATCTCTAACTAGAATTTCGATGAGCACTGCTTTTAATTGACCGCCAGAATAAAAAATACAAAAAACACAACCAAATTACAAAGTAAACACCTTTTAAGTATGATGGAACTGATCACAGAACCGAGCTTCTAGCACTGAGATACTCCGAACCCGTGTGTTTTATCACAGTAAGTGAATAACACTGAGGTGTACATGGCAAACCCGATCAAGTGGTCTTCTTCTTCTTCTTTGACTTGAGCATCACAAGGCCCACAAACACGCTCAAGAATGAAAGGAGAACTACGCCAGCCAGCACTGGTATCAAAATCGCATACTCTTGAGGCAGGAAGTACTTGTGCACAAAGTGATCGCTGTCAACGAATGGCTGGATGGGAACAAGAGGAACAGAGTAACCATTTAGAAATGAAGTCATAGGTGTATTTGAACTGAAACTGAAAAAAACTTGGAAGTCACTAACCAAAATAATGACCCAGAATGTGTAGTATGTAAATATGGATAAGCTTGTCAGAGTCAGTAGAAAACCAACTGCCTTATCACCCAGTTCCATTTGTCTGAAAAAAATAATAGGCATTAAAAACCTTGTCAGGGCTATTTAATGGCAGATGAATGATTATTACAGTCCAAAGCAGAAAAAAATTGTTCTATGTGGGGCTCATAATCTGAACTGCACATATTATTGAATGTTTATTTCCTTTGATTTTATAAAAGTATGTTCTAGGAGGGGATTCACCAGCTGTTTTCATAAAAAAGAACAATAATTTGAGTTTGAACAAAGTTGCCGCATAGCATAGACTGAATAAACTTTTATCAATAGAGATGAGTCACCACTAGCAATACACCCAAACAAATGCAAGAGAAACAAACTATTGCAACCACTTACTGTTAAAACAGAATAATAATAGTTTATGAAATGTACAAATTTCAGGTAAGTAACATAAATTCTCAAATAACAAATTGAATGGGCATCGTACAAAAGCTGAAAAGCCTAGAGTCTAGGATGTTAGTTCTAAAACTAGTAAACCAAACTTTGATTGATCAAGGAAACATTATGTTAACACACCTTTTTGTACTGTTTGCTATATACCCACTTGCCCAGTATTCAAGATAGTTACATCGCCTTAGAAAACTTTATACAAATCCTTAGGAAAAATGTCTATCCTGGTGGTTGCTCAGTTTTACCAATTTACAAAAATGGTTCACAAGCTCGGATTAGACATATCTCCCTTCTTTACATGCCTTAAGTACAAAGTGTTAGTTGCTTCATTGTAGGTAGCTGACTTCGGTACTCGAACAGCAAAATGCTTCATTGTAGACAGCTGAATTGGCTACTCAACAAAAAAAAAAAAAACCCTAATTGTTCTCTTTTATTCAGTATGCACAGGTATATTACTATAATGAAAATTTTACTTCATTCCAGTGACTTAAAAGTTGAACTATAGGAATGAATTGAGTGATACCGAGTGTAATTCACCTTAGCTACGCAGCATTTTCTGTTTACATTACATGCACATGTTATTAGCTCAAAGTTCAGGAGTTCTTTCCCACATATTAAAATTGGTAAGAACTAATTTCTAAAATTATTACTCCCTCCTATTTAAATAAATGATGCTTAGGCCAAGTCTTGTCCTAAACATCCTATATTTAAAAACCGGGGTAGTACATTTTTTCGTCAAACACGCAGGTGAGCTGCATGTCATTGCACTATAACATGATGACAAGGATAGTTAAAAACCACCTGCCACCACACATGACATGATGACATGACACACTTGGAGCAAGAGCGCTACAAGAACAGCCTGCAAAGCCGTAAGCTAAGAAGTAAGAACAAAACCTCAACTCCATTAGGTTTCGTATACAAGTTTTGCACTACAGATCGGCTTCATCATAAATTGCATGCATCACTGCCTCTGCCTGTATCTCTAACGAAGTAACTTCAAATGTGCAGTCACTGTGGTCCTTTGAAATGTTCCATGTATTGTTGAAATTTGTTACTTCTTCAACAAGAAGATAGTGAAACCATCTTCAACATATACATGGAGTAGTTCTACATGATCCCATCCTTCCCCCACCCTCATATTTGCATCCAAATCCAAATCAAGATGTAGTTATATATGTAGCTTGTCAGCTATCACAACTCACACCAGCATTCTCCGTTTTTTTCCCCTTTTTTCAAAATAAGCAGCTATGACAGCACAAAAATTATAAAGAAATCAGAACATTATTGAAAAAAAAGTCCAAATACGAAATTTTAATTCTGTACCATGTCAGCTGCAATACTGCACTAGCAGAATCACTTGTTTCTTAATAATGGCAATGATCATACGAGGGGAGGCAAATGATGAAATCAACATCTTACGTGTTATAAAGAATAAAAACGCACATTGGAGGCTTTAGTCACAACTCAGAAAAGGGGATCGGCATATACAAAGACATGAGTGAGTCAGGATCAGGGGCCGACCGGCCGATGTAGTAAAGGCACATGGGTCGGCATATACGAAGAAGGTAGAAGTTAGTAGGTATCAAATAGCAAAATGGCTTGAGGTTAGAACTCGTTTTCGCTCAGACAGGGAAGATAAGGGGTGAGAATACCTGGCTGGCGCTCTTCGCCGCCGAAGGCCTCAGCAACTGGCGTAGGGCGGCGGAGGCGGCGGTGACGTTAGGCCTAGACCCCGATCTGGGAAGAGGGAGGGTCGATCTGGACTGAGGCCCTGTCGCCCCTGCGAGCCAGGCGGCGTACGGACGAGAGTAACGCGAGGGAGACGGCCAGACGGGGCTGCTGGCAGGCTGGTGTTCTGTACTCGTATTGAAGGCTAATCTGGGCATCTGCAACATGTCAACTGGGGCACCTGCAACAACGAGGCGCTAATCGGCACCAGGTAGGCAGCGGCGACGCTAAGCTTTTGCCACGAGGACGACCCTCGTAACCGCGTTAATAAAAAAAAAAGGTGTGTAAAAAATTTATGAGTCTAAAATTTGGTTTTAGGAAGGGAGTATTGGAAACTCTTGGAGATGAGTTTGTTTTTCTTCCCCATATTTATTTATGAGTTGGCAAAAATCATGTTTTGGAAAAAAAAATAGGGAATTTTGGGAGATGATCTAAGCCATCTTAAAAAAAAAACAGCTTCACAAGGCTTCATGAGCAATTTTTTTACGAAGCTGATCTGTTTTAGGAATGTTGTTTGATAAAACAGCTTCATCAACAACTTTACGCGTGACCATGAGAGAGAAATGATGAATAGAGGTAGGATAGACCACTTTCTCAGTCCTTAGAAAAAAGTGTTTAGCAAAAAAAAAAAAACTCATAACTCGTGAAGTTGTTGTGAGCTATACCAAACATCCGCTAACTATTAGTTTGTGATAAATATTTAGTGACAAATCAACTCATTGTATTCCACAAACCAAATAAAAAAAGTGAAGAATATAGACCACCTCATTCCTCAACCCAAACGCACCAAAGTCTCTGCTTCTCCTTCGCCGTCCTCTTCAAATACCTGAATACTTGCTCTTTTGTCCCTCTCTTATACTCACTGCCCAATGGGCACATCGTCTATAGATCAAAATCCAACCATAGCATTGGCAGTCTGTGTTACATAGCACTAAAAATACACAATATTTGTACTCAAACAAAGCCCAAAATACAAGAATCTAAACTTGCATGATAAAAATCAATATGAGATTAACTCTTGAGTATTACAGTGAATGGCTGATATAGACACAAGAGGGGTAAGGATTATTAGTCAAGCATTCTCTGTGAACCGCTAGATTAATTTTCTGCAGACGTTGCTTGGTTACCGACAGGGAATGCTGGCAGGGTTGCACTATTTTCTTGGGCCGGAGCATCTGCACTTGCATGCCGCGTGAACTCCTCCGGAGACATGTGTGTGCCATGGCAGGCACAAACTATCTTTACCTCGTTTCTACCAAACTTGTATGTCACACCTGATATGGTTCTGCCATTTGGTCCAGCGCCGATGGTAGAAACCCAGGGAAGATCCGGATATGATCCAGACCCTCCAAATTTGACATTTGGTGCGATGCCTGGCCTTATGGCAGAACCCATAAGAGAGAGTCCTCTATCAGCCTTTTTCTCATCTTCAGCATGAGCAGACGAGGAAGCACCTGCCTCTGCAATTTGCCAAAACAAAAATGAAAAATAAGTCAGAACTGGAAGGTCGATATGATGTCAGTTGGCAAAATATTCAAATAAGCATATATAATTTTGGCAGCAAACATAGCCATGCACAAAAGCTCAGAGCTCAAAACAGAATTTCCTTCCACAGTTTATCATTTTGCACTACCAGATTACTAGCAGGCAATGCATAAAGAAAAAGCAGTAATCCTCCCCACAAGTATAATATGAAACTAAAGGGGTTAATGGTGCCACCAGTATACACCAATTATATAACAAACAAATGGAGGAACAACCAGGGGCTGTTAGGATGGAACCACGGTTAAATCTTCTCTAACATGTATTGCTAACCAAGCAAATGTTACATAAAATCAAGTGTTTTAGAGGTAGACATCTCTTTTTCTTGTTAGTATTTAACAACTGCCATAAAACTGATAAAAGCATTACACAAAAAATGGAGTTTATTCATTTTTCTGGGAAGGAAACACAGTCACTAACCATGAGGCTTCTTGCCATCGTCAGCTTGTTTGCTTCCTGTTTGTTCAGTTTTGTCTTTTGCAGTAAAAGAAGACACAACCTGAGGAGGAGCACCAAATGCCCATGAAGAGCTTGTTTCTAGTGTCGGAAGCTGAAGTGCAGGGTAACCAAAAGCAACCTGAGAGGCATTACCCATTGTCTGGACAGCTAGTCCACCGTTTGTGGGTGGCCTCAACTGCACAGTACATACCGGGTGAAAATTTGGTGCATTAGTTATGGTAGGAGGTCCAGAAACTTGAGCTGGGACTTGATATGGCACAGCCACTGCATTTGATGCCTGCATCGATAACGGATTCCCAGGTGTCAGCTTCCCAGAGCTGGACTCACTTCCTGAGAAGCTTGGTTGCCTCTTTCCTTGAAAACCAACTGCAGCATCATCGGCGGATCTTTTCCTATCAGATCCCTTGTTAACAACAGAGCCCTTAGCACTGTCTTCACGCTGTGCAACCAGCCAAGAATTTGAGCCTTCTGCTTCTGACTCTGCAACATCCTCGTTTTCACCAGTTGAACCATCATCCGTACTAATTGAGATAGGTGCATTTTTTGCACCTCCATCCGAGCTCTTACTGAATGCATCAGGCTGGTCACTAGCTGTAAGATGCTTCTTCTGAAAGTTTGTCTCTTCAGAAAGCAACTTGTGGTTACTCGAGACTGCCTTCTGCTCCTCAGAATTATTTCCATTGTTATTTGGAACCCTTCCATCTTGATAACTGGAAAGCTGGGGCTGATGGCTCACTGGTTCAACAGATCCATCTACCACTGGGCCAGAGGAACTCCCTGGTTGTCCCCAGAAGTTCCCAAAATGTGGTGCAACAGGGCTGTGTCTCTGTTTACTATTCTGTTCTTGGTTTTCGGCACCCTTTTGATAAAACTTCCCAAAAGAAGCGTCAGGAGTTTGTGAACCACCTTTGCTACTGCTTTCTTCAACTTGGGGTTCTGCTTTTGGTTCTAAAGGTGCATCTCTAGCCTTGGCCTTCCCTGTTGACCCACCCAAAGATAGGCCCAAACTAAGCTCAAGCCCATTATCTTCGTCCATTTCCAGTTCTTGGTAATTGCAATGATGTGTAAGCGTAGTTACAGACTATTTCTTCATACATCCTGAGGATGAAATAGAGAGCATTGTATAGTTATTGCCATCCAAACCGTAACCCCTGCAATAAAAGCATTTTGTAAGAGATAAGGCATTCTTATGGTAACCCTATGGCTTATGGCAGATGGAAACATATAAGTAAGAATCATTTAGCAGAGCAATTCATCAAATGCATATATGCTAAATAACTAAAATGTAGTCAGTATTCATATATGTTGCACAATTTTCTCATGAAACCATGGCCGGATATTGGGTGTCCTCTTGTGCTTTCCTGGGCACACCTTAGATTTTGCAAATATAAGTGAAGAGCAGCTGTTTACGTGGCCTAATTTAGGTATGGTATATATTACAGCAGCTCCATGGGTTTTTCTTGAATTTACTCTCCAAATCATCTTTTGGAGAGCCATTTGAGTAAGAATCGGTATATATATCTTTTACTAGCGAGAAATCCAAAATAGAGGACAGCAATATTTGGAGAACTTATTAAAGAAGCTGCTGGAGTGCATTTTTTTCACCAAAATCCCTGAAGGAAGGATAAAAAGAGGCTCTTGGAGTTGCTTCCAATAGAAACTTTCTAGCTACGCCACTGTGGCCAGATATCCTAGCGGGTTATACACGTACACTCGAAATTTTTTGCACACAAAATCGAAGTGATTAGTATGTATACGCTTGTAATTAGACCAGATCCGAACCCAAAATAGTCAAATAGCTCAGTTAGGGTTTGGGTGCTCGGTTTCCCACAACAGGAACGGATGGACATACCTGTCGGGTGCCCTTCGCCCACGAAGGGCTCGGCGAAGAACTGGCGAACGGCACAAAGACCTGCGCACCTGGCGTAAAGCGGCGGCAGCGGCGGCGGTCTGCCGTCCAGTCGTCTCGTCGCTCCAGAGAGAGAGAGAGACCGAGCACGCGGTGTGGACGGGGCGAAGAGAAAGGATGGAGACGTGTGAACAGTCCGGAGAACGAGTCGCTCTAGGCCACGCCCCTTTGGCCCAAATCCACTCCCACTCCCGCCCGCTTCTGCTCCTGCTCCCTCGCGCTCCTAGCTCGAAGCGGCACCGGTACCGTTTGGTAGAGCTCTCACAACAGCTTCAGCTCCCAATCCCGCGGAGGAGGAGGATAGATCTTGGCGATTGCGGGCTCGGAGGCGACGGCGACGCAGGGCTCGGGCTCGGGAGGCGAAGGACGGGCGCGACCAAAGCCTCGGAGGTCGCGGCGTCGGCGGCGGAAGCGAAAGACGGCACTCTAGCGGCGGAGGCAGAGGAAGGCCGAGGGGCGGCGCGACGGAGGCTGGCTGGGAAGCGAGGACGCGCGGGGAAAGGCAGGGGACCGGTGGCGAGGAGAGCAGCGCGGAGCGGATTCTCGTGGGGAGCGAAGCCGCGGGAGCGCAGCCAAAGCGGGGCGACTACTCTACGGCAGAGGGACGTCCCTACGCTACGCCCGATGCCATTCGTTGGGCATCTGACGGCAGGCAGCAAATAAGCACGGAAGAGCTATTTGCCTTACTGTTGCACTTGCCCTTCCGCCAAAGGCAGCCGAGAGCCTCACGGTTGATTTCCGTTACTAAAAGTCGTCAGAGTTAGAGACCGACACGGTACGAAAAAAGTTCGGATCAAACTAAGACTGGAACAAATCATAAATTGAGGCCACGCACTGAACAAGGACGAAATTAACAAAACACACAAAAACCATCCACCTAATTTTTCGTCAACCTTTTTGCGTGGCGCACTCGGCCTCTTCCTTCTCCCGAGCAACACCTCCTCCGCCAAGGACGCCCGAGCAAATACGTATATATGTTATACAAATCAAGACCACCACGGACAGAATTGGGATAACCAGATCAAATCTATTCAAAGATTTCTTCTGCTTTTTTTGTCCATTTTTCGTCTCCACGTGCAATCCATCCATATAAAGGCCACGGCAGGCTTTCCTGAGCAGGTGCTTGACCAAGAGGATTCCGGGAAGGAGATGTGTCCGCTCAGATAGCACCCTGGCGGCCGCGAGCGCGTAGCTCTTTGAGGCCATGCAGGCATACCACGAGTACGACCGCTTCAAATGCTCGCTTGAGGAGCACGTCACCGGCGACTTCTGCAAGGTGAAGACCTTGGATTTTTGCATACATATACATAGACCGCATATGCTGTTGTCTATAGGTGAGTTTGATCTTTTTTTTCTGAACTGTAGGCGAAGGCCCCCTGGCAACAGGCAGCGGCCGGATTGTTTCCTTTGATCAAGCAAGTTGATCGATTGAGAAAAAACAAAGGAGTCCGGGTGAGACTCTCATGCATGGTTCGTGCATATGTGAAAAAAGAAATCATATTGATCTAGATGGCAATGGCTTCCTAGATATTTTTTCTGCATGGGCCAATGGTCTGGTGTGGTTGACGTTGGTACGTGGTCATCAAAAAGAAGAAAACGAACAAAGAAAAAAAAAGGAGCGGACGGCAGAAGGAGTTCGACTTGGATTCGTTGCCAAGTTTGTGGACGATAGGAGTCGTTCGTGTGCAGATTTTGTGGAGGCTATAAATTCATGGAGTACACGGAATATTGCAAATCAAGCTGGTAGTTCTGATCTTGAACTAGAGTTTGCGGCAATTGCAGAGGTCTGCGGGCGACGCTCATGCAGATTGGTTTCGTCATGTGCGAGCGGTAGGAAAGTCAACGGGGCTTTGCGAACGGCGTGGTTGTGCACAGGTAGTATACAACGGCGATAACACATGACGGATTTGTCACAGCACATGTGTGCTGTGGCGAGACAAGCATCAACTCCAACATCATGGAGGACCTCGCTAAGCCGCTGGAAATAAGGGAGGACGCAGACGTCACTTTCATCGTTGAGGGAGAGACATTTGCGCCTTTGTGGCGCGTTCACCTGTCTTTACGGTGGAGTTCTATGGACCGATAAGTGGCAGAAAAGCAACATGTTAGAAGTGCATAATGACCCGTTACAACGCACGAACATATTTTGCTAGTGAGAAAAATAAAACAGAAGTGAATAAGCACGGCTACTATTTTGTACTAACATATATCAAAAGAAAGTACAGAACTAGAGTTCTACTTTCATGATGCCATTGACATGTATGTCCACTCTTGGGAGCAGATCACTCGTACATGGCGTACAATCCTCCATGTTTCTAAACTAGCAGTACTCACTCTGTTTAAAGTTACAAAATGTTTTGATTTTCCTAATTACATTGCATGTATCTAGAAATAGTGTAGATTTATGTATCTAAAAAAAATCAGAAGGAGAACTAAGATAGTGTTTGATTGGAGGGATGAAGTGAGATGGGATAGAATGAGCCCACTTTCCTGAGATAAAACAGAGACTTCCCCTTAGAGTATATTCTTGAAATATTTCGCAAAAACGAGGGCGAGCGCGTCCCAGCCGAAAGGTCGGGCAAAGTCATCCCACCTTAACACCGTTCTTCTTCCTTGTCTCCATTCTTTCCCAGCCAAAAGGTCGGGCAAAGTCATCCCACCTTAACACCGTTCTTCTTCTTTGTCTCCGTTCTTCTCGAATCTCGATAACTGAATCGATCAAGTCAGAAGGTCATATGTCATTGGTCCCCGAAAGATAATAAAGAAGTGATTCTTTTTTTAAAAAAATAAATATCATCTCCATATTTGTAAAAGTGGCTGCATGAGCAGCCTACCGTCAACTTATGTTTGAAATAATAACATATCCCCCCTTACGCTTCATTTTGCCTCTTTTTTCAAGGCTTTGCATCTCATCGAGCCAAGTTATTTTTAATTTTGAACTTTTTGTTTACTAGATACTAGTAGACGATCCAATTACCCAAACATGTCTTAAATCCGTAAGTTGAATCAGATTGCCCTTCACTCACACAACAGCTAGATTTGCAAAAATCTTTTTGCCTGCGGTTATTTTTGAAATAACTATTAAAAAGAGATTAAAAATAAAAAAAAACCGCTAATCCATATCCATCGGACTCCACAAGGTTCAAACCCTACTGCTTAGCGTTAATCTGTCTAAATGACATCCCTAGCGAAGACTGTCTACTTGGCGTCCCTAGCGAGGACTCAGAAGGTTCAAACCCTGCTGATTAGTGTTAATCTATCTACTTGGCGTTTAGCGAGTGAGAGGATCCTTGCTGGTTCCCACGTGTTGCAAACATGCCACGTGTGCACAGCACAGTTACACACTGATGGCAAAATTTTGATATCAAGTGACACATTTAGAGACATTAAAGTGCAAATCGGCCCTTAATAAAACAATATAACCTTAATCAAACATAAATCATATAATCCGCTCCTTAGGAATGTCAAAACAGCAACAGATTTCAAAATTGGTTACTTCATAACTTGCTACCATTATCCTTTTTGTTATTATTACACTATTTGTTTTCAGGTCTTGACAGACCTCCGGGATGAAGAAACATACAAAAGTTACACCAAAATCAAACAGGTATTTTTTTTTATTATCCTTGGGCTGATCAGAAGGTATCTCCAGTTTGCTGTTATTGTCAGATGTATCCATTTCTTATACAGTTCTGAACCCAAGCTCTGACATGTCTTGCTTCGCCATCAAGTTTCTGAGGAAGATAAATAAGTTCAGAGATTATAGAACCACATTAGAAACAGTGATTTGAAATCATAACGGAAAGAGGAGCAGCAAACAGAAAAAGAAGTAAAAAAACTGTATCTTGCATGCTTGCTAGACAGCAAACATTTTTAACACCTTGTTATGACTTATGAGCTCAGATACTGAATTTCAGAGGTCAAAGATGGTAAGAGATCAACCCAGTGTCAGTAAGAAATTCCAAGATAAAACAACAAAATACTCTTTCTCAAGAAAAATCAGTACACAAACCAAAAGTAGGAGCTGCCCACTTGTGGCTGGCAAGCTGGTTGCTTCACATAATCACCAAACACCGACCTTGATGGCTTGATGTGCACATTGCACATATGTTGCACTTGCACCCGAGGACACAAACCGCTGAGCATGGCAGGGGGCCAAACTAGATTGGCGTAGGTTAATGTAGTTATGTAGCAATAACATTTAATTCACTCAACAACTGAAAAAGGGATCATAACATGGTGTAGCCTGGGAAGCATGTTCAACAAATCTCAAACTATTAAGTGCCCAAAAGAGATATCTGCCAACAAAAAAAAGGATGCTAATTGCTAAAAGCACGGGCGTTTAGGAAAGAGAATTAATTTCGACCAATGTCTAGTGAGGTTGGCTGGCCATGGTCATTTTGTTTCTTTTTATGTGTTTTGTGAGTGGTGTGCCTTGGGGATTTTTCGTAGCTCCTCCTAGTTTTGTACATTTTGTATGTACTTCTTTCTTAATGAGATGACATGCAGCTCTCCTGTATTGTTCCAGGAAAAAAAATGATAATTTGAACCAAAAGGTCAAGTATCAAGAAATCTGGATAGTTACTGATATTTTAACTATCCATTTGCAAAGCTTCTTTGGGGCATGAAATCTGAAGAATGTGGCATTGCAGCCAGGACAAAATTCATGTTTACAGCACCTCATCGCAGCCACCCGGGCTTGCCCAAGATATTGTTTAGCAAGATACAGAATCCCCACCAAAATACCACTGATTTATCACAAAACATAACAGCAAAGATCATAGAAATTACCCCTATGTTTAGATAATTAATTATAGATAAGCCAAAAAAAACGAGGTCATGTACCTATACCATTATAGCTTTGAGAGATCTTAAATTAGCATATAGACAATAAGAACTAAGCATACTAGCCTCTCCATCCGACATTCCAGATACTTCTTTGAGAACTGCCGACATTTTTCAGACTGGAATCCTGTAGATTTCAGGCAGGCAAGATAGTCTTTCTTCTCCTGTTTGAACACATACTATCACTACTCATGTAACAAGTATACGGTGACAGTGGTAGCGATGATGAAGTTCTGCAGCCTTACCAAGTCACACTCATGTAGGTGATCCAATGGGAACACACCTTTTTCAGGAGGTACAGGCCTCACCCCCCTATTTCCGCCAAAAGCACCACCTGCGAAAACTCACAAGTCATTATCGTCATATACATACGGTTAAAAATTAGTAAATACTACATAGGAAGTGATTTTAGGAGCTTAACACCTAGATCAATAAACCCCATTACCGGCACTCATTTGCAAAAAAGTTCAGGTTTCGATCAGGAAAACCAAGAATAAAGGCCTGCAGGAATAAAGTCAGTTCTCTAGCAGTTGTGTGGACAATGCTGCACTGCAACAACACAATAAAGGCACAGGTCAGTGAGGTTAATAGCATGCCTAGCATTAACACAGTTCATTTTGTAATAAGCGCATTATAATTGGTAAGTGCAGTGTAGAAAATAACCGATGCACGCTACAATAGCCAATGCAAGCAATTTTCTTTACTGATATAGTTTGTAAGTTGCAACATATAGTTTGTAAGTTGCAACAACAAACAAACAACCAGCGGGTGCATGGAGCTCTGAAGATGCATTTGAACAAGAGTGGCCAATGAACTGACAAGCATGTATCAGGAGCTCAGAACATACAGAAGCAGCCAGCTATAGTGTGGCTATGGGTGCAAGAGTGCAGTGGCATAACTGGTGGGAAAGTTAAAAAAACATTTCTGATTCCTAGAGCAAAAAAAACTGTCGAGGAACTGGTGAAGTGATATGTCTAGGGTGAATTGGTGGAATTGCACACCTAGGGCCACCATATAATAATCGTCTAAATCACCCACAGGTTACATACGTATAGGTATAAAAAAGCACTAGAAACCAAGAGATGGGCATTGTGACATTGTGCATTTGAAGTTTTTAAGTAAATATGAAATCACGACCTGTGTATTGCAGTGGCACAGCTGGTGAATTTCTTAGGGCCACCATTGATAAGTGTCCAAATCACCCACAGGTATACTGAAAGAACTGGGGATTGTAGCATTGTACAATCGAAGTTTAAAACCAAATGTTTTTTTACCCAAATATCAAATACCCGCTGAGCTGCTGCTGCCCCACACCACCGGACTCCTGCTAGCCGTCGTTGCGTGTCCCGCGCGCACCTGGGCAACGCCGGTCGACGGGCGGCAGCCACACCCACACGACTGCGCGAGAACGGCGCAAGAGTTTGCCCGCGCGGCTGAGCCAATTTGCCCGCCTCCCTTGCCGAGACCCCGCGCCGCCTGTCTCGATTAGGTAGCTCCGGCGTCCGGCGACCACCGACGCACTGACCAGGCGAGGCGAGCCCGCAACAAGACAGAGGCGAAGCGCACGCCAGGGCCGCCGGCGCCACCACCCTTTGCTGGTTGCGGTGGCCCACTTGTCATAGGGAGACATCCTGGCAAAATGTTGGTGCCCGGACTCACTTGCCATGGAGAGACCGGAGACACCCTGGCAAATGCTGTGTGTGAAGTATAAAAAACACAACCTTCCCTCCGCACAGGAATCAAACCCTAAAACCCCTCTGCTCTCCCTCTCGCGCCGCCACCAGCCATGTCGCCGCCGCCACACGCGGTGCCCCGAGAGACGGTGGCCAGCGCCGTCGCCTCCCTGACCAAGTGGATGAAGAAGCGCGCCGCGGAGGCGCGCCCGAACCTCCTCGCCGACGAGCGCGACGACCTCGTCGTCCTGCAGCTCTCGCTCCGCCGCGTCCCCGCCTCGCGCAGCACCAGGCCGCACCTCCTCCCGCTGCCGCATCCCGTCGTCGGGCACGAAGGCGCCTCCGTCTGTGTCATCTCGGACGACCGCCCCAGGTCGCGGTCCCCTTCCGCCTCCGACCTCCTCCAAGCGTCCAAGTCGCTCCACCGTCTCCCCGTCTCCGAGGTCATCCCGCTCTCCACGCTCCGCACAGACTACCGCCCCTACGAGTCGCGGCGCCGGCTCGCGTCCTCCCACGACCTCTTCATCGCTGACCGCGCCATCCTCCCGCTGCTGCCCCGCGTCCTCGGGAAGGCGTTCTACTCCACCAAGAAGGCTCCGATTGGAGTCGATTTCACCCGCGTCGGATGGCCGGAGCAGGTCCGCAAGGTCCTTGGCTCTACTTTTCTGTACCTGAGGTCGGGGACCTGCTTGGGGATCAAGGTGGGTAGGCTGGACATGGAGGAAGAGGAGATCGTAGACAATGTGATGGCTGCGGTGCAGGAGGCTGTCGAGAAGGTGCCAAAGAAGTGGGCCAACGTTAGGGCGCTGCATCTTAAGGCTGTGGATTCAGTTGCCTTGCCAATTTACCAGGTTGTGCCTGAGTTGGGTATGAAAATCGAGGTGCCTGAAATTGTTGGATCTGGGGAAGTCATTGATGCTGCAGAAGCGGAGACTCGGGAAAAGGAGGTATTTGCCAATATTAGTGCCAAGAGGAAGAGGAATAAGGAGCAGATTGAGGAGGATGTTGTGATGCAAGAACAAGTCCAGGTGGAGACTGAGAAAAAGAAGGAGAGGAAGAGTGCTGATGACAGCCAGAAGGTTGGAAAGAAGGGTAAAGAGAAGGGCAAGCGTGGTTTGGAAAATGAGGTGAAAGAAGCCAGTTTGGACAACAAGAAGATTAAGAAGGGGAACACTGAGGGGAAGAAGAAGAAGAAGAAGAGCATGGAGGTTGATGGTGAAGTCAGTACTGATGAAATACAGGAAGATAAGAAGATCAAGGGAAAGAAATCAGATGGCAAGATCAAGAAGTTGAGGACCAGGGTATAAGAGTATAAGGTTACAGTTGATATTACTGTTGGAGGCGCCTGTTAAAATATTCGGTTGGCAATATATTCTGTTTATTGGTCAGCTGGACATTTTGAGTTAGTTAATTGTTATCAGCTGGAAGAACAATACCATTTGTCAAAGTTCCATGTTGTATCGGTAGGCTACTTGAGAAGGCCACCTACTAGTTATACTGCAGAACTTGATCCTTCAGAGATTTCTTCTGAAGTTGTTCTCTTCAGATTTTGTTAGCTTAGTAGTTCAAGCCTTTGAGTTATAGAAGTATGGAAAAAATGTTTCTTGCTAGGACTATGTACTTCGCCCACTTGCAACAATTGTGTCTTGATCTACTAAGAATATGCTTATGTTATCCTGACATCTCTGAAGCAGCCCTCTTGATCAACTTCCTTTACAACGTTGGTTCTATCTGGTATTTTAGGCTACATTTATCAGTCTTTTATGCATTTTCCCTCACCATGACACTGTTGACTCAATTGTTATGTTGTACTCTACTCACCATACCCCTAGCGAGCGATATATGAATTGTTCGTACTCTGGATTTTGTTTAATACTAAGAATTGTTCATACTCTAAAGGGTTCTACTGAATTCTTCTATTACTAATAATGAAATGTTCGGATATGGTAAGAAAACGGACTGTGTGCAAGAATCTGAGCTAAGGACTCGAAGCTCAGCCGTCTGGACATCTGAAATGTCAGCATGTGCCTTGCGTTATTTGGCGCAGCTAGTAGCTGATGGCAATAGGGTGGACAAAGGTTTCAAGAGCTCCCACTACAATCAATGCGCTAAAGTGGTGAATGAAAGATTTCATGTGAATTTTAGTGGTAGCCAAATTCCCAATCATCTTGAGACTTGGAAAACTCGCTGGAACAACATTATGACCCTCAAGAAGCTAAGCTCTGCACATTTTAATGAGGAAACTGGGTCTATATTGCTAGATGAGAAGAACTATTTGGCTCGTGTGCAGGTGTGTATTGGTTGTCATTTCCTTTCTACATTCAATTTCTATTGATTTGCCTGTGGCTGTGGTATGGCCTCTGTGCTAGTCTACTGCTGCCTGCTACACTCTTTTGGCATTTGTCCTGTATGGTTTGTTGCTGACTTGTGGAGTCTTTGGCTGTATACTATAAACTTAAAATTATAGCGCCTTTCCTCATTCATTAATCTACTGTTTGGACAGTTTGTACCCATTAGTACTACTATCAAGATGTAATCAAACTTTAGTACTACTATCAAGTTGTAATCAAACTCTTTTTTTTTTTTTTGGGGGCCAAACTTGATTCTTTTTCCTGTTTGACTTGTGACTTGGCTTTGTACATTCTTTCAGAACAAGCCATCTGAGGTAAAATACTAGAACAAACCTATTGAGAACTACCACTACATGGCTTTCATTTTTGTCAATCATCAAGCAACAGGACTGTTTGCAAAGGTACAAATGATCCTTTAGCCTCTCATCCATCTGAGGAGACATCATACAGTGTAGGATCTGAAGATTTTGCTGGCCATGAGAGCAACAATTCTAGCCCTGCACGTGATGTTGGTGGATCATCTACTCAAAGGTGCTGGTGAATCTTCTGCTCGAGGTTCGTCAGGAGGGCATGTGATGCTAGAAAATGATGATCTAGGCCTAAGATCCTCCATCTCCTCCAACAATTCCTCCAAATCTATGGCCTGTGATCCAACAAATTCCAACCTTCGAAAGGGCGCATCTGGCTCTCTACTTCCAACGTCTTTGTTTGAACATACCACTCGTTGCTCATGCTTTCCTTGGGCTTGAGCTTCCAGATCAAATGGTGTGGGTGGCTAGTTTCACTCACAATAATCTTTCTGGTTGATAGTAGGTTCATTCACAAGCTTCTTAATGGCACACTACATATTAGAATAATATGAACTATGGAAGTTAATTAATTTATGGATGTTCTATGGTTATATATCTAGCATGATGTTATTTGAGAGCTATTTGCTGTCTAAATTATTTGACTTCATCTGTGACGGATGTAAAACTTATTATGATTAATGCTCTATGGTTTTATTCACAGAATGCATGGTAATTTCCTTGTTATTGTTCAAAAATTCTTTGTTAGCTATGATCCAAGTGATTATGAAAATTGTCTTCTCTATGGGCAAGTGATTATCAAAATTATTTTACGAAAATTGTCTTCTCTATAGGTATGTCTATGGGTTTATGGTCCTGTTCACAGATTGGGATGCTGCGTTCCCTAAACAAAACAACAGTCCAGTTCAATCCATTCTTTAATCCAAACAGCAGTCCAAACAACAGTAAGACATCGTACGAACCTGGCAGGAATGCTGATAAAGAAATCATCTCTGCACTTATTTTCAACTTTGAAACAGTGTTTTCTCTTATAATAAATCAACATCATTCAAGACACACATATATATATAGTATTATATGTATAAACTAAAAAAATAACTAATTGCATAAATTGTGTGTAGTTTTCGAAACATTTTTTAAATATAGTTAGTTCATAATTTATCAAAAATATGGTGTTATAGTAAATATGTACTAATGACAAATTAATCAGATTTAATAAATTGAATGCGTGGTTAACACCTACGGCTAACAATTAATTAGAGTACCCCTCCGTCTAGAATAGAACATAACTACGGATTGTGTGCCATCAAAATTAACCCATATTTGGTCATGACCAAACTTTTAGTAAATATTATTTATATTATGACTTCAAATTAATTTATTATGAAAATATATTTCATAACTAATTTAGTAGTATTTATTTGATATCATAAATATTGTCAATCAAACTTATATATAAAACCATGACACTAACTTTTTTTTTTTTTTTGAAACAAACCATGACACTACCTTGCTCGGCTATCGACACACCCCGCAGCCGGCATTCGTGTGTCGTGTCGACTGCACCTGCCTTGCCGACGCCAGTGGCCCGATGCCAAGCCGCGCCGCTGATCACGAGAGTGGAGTCAACACCCCCATCACGACGTGATCTCTGCTTGCCGCGGAAAAGATGTTGTCGCCTTCGTCGGACGCGCTGATCCTCCTGGGAAGGCGACGGCGACGTGCGAGAAGAAGCCGCTGTTGCCTGTTGGCGGTGACGATAAGCAAGGACGACTGGGCGCGGGCCCCGCCCGTCGGGCTCGGACGCCGCGATTGGCGGGCCTCCCTCCCGTTTCCAGAAATACTGGGGGGCAGCAGGCACGAGCCCCGACGCATGGCGTGGTGCCACGGCTCGCGGCCGCGCCCCCCCACGCGGCGCCCATGCGCGCGCCCTCCCGTGTGGTCGGCCTCTCGGCCGCCTCGCGCGCGTCACCGCCACCGGTGACCGGATAAGCCCATTCGGCCGTCTCCCATCCCTCCGCTCTCTCCCGCTCCCGGATCGCCGCGATCTCCTTTTGACTCGATCGCGCCGCGTCTCTCCTGCTTTTAATTTCGCCGGCCCGGGCCGCCTGGCAGATAGGAGTACGGGGAGACGGCTTCGGCGTGTTCCCTAGCAGCGTTCAGAGCGCTCCTCCTCCTCCTCCCGCAGTGGTAAGAATTGGTTGCTTGTGCTAGATTTTTGCGAACAGCCATGTTGCCACTAGGCCCTGTTCTTTTTTGTCTAAAATGAAACGCTGATTTTAACTGATGCTGATTTATTGTGAGAAAAGAATACCGTTCTATGTCTAAAAAGAAGCCAAAATAAGAAAAGCCCCCCTGCCCTACCGAGATGTTGATCTTCCTTTTGTGTCATATACACATATTGTCTGCGTTCTATTGTGCAGGTAATTTAAGGAGATAGATAGCTAATCTTATATATGCTGTGTCCATGAGTCTGTTTGTTGATACATGCTGAGCTCTTGATGTGTTTTTTTCCTCCTTCTTTTGTTAGGCCTAAAATGTACCATCACTGGTGGTGCTCTCGTGTATCATCTGCTTCGAACATAGATGGATGACTATTTTTCACGCTTCCTAAACCTTGGTTGGCAGTTAAGACAATACTTGACAGAATTAATAGGTACCAGTACCAACAACTTGAGCCTGTATCTCTTAGTTCATAAAACTACCTGGGATTGGGCATACTGATATTTTAAATCACCTAGCCATCTTGTTTCTTTTGCTGATTCTGAGTTACAAGTTCCTAGTTCAGGATTCCTATTTTCTTTCCTTTGTTTATATGAACGATTGGTGATGCTTGACTACTCATTGTGGTTAGAATTTCCGAGTCTTTGACTGTATAAGATATGTTTGATTGCCGATGAGACAAACCCTTCTCAGAACTAGAGAAACCTGAAATTTGATGTTTTTGTTGTGTTTTTATTTCTTTTTTATGTGCTTGTCTTTATCCTAGCAGAAAATTTGGTTCGGTCCATTGATTGGATTCCTCAAAAGCTTAGAGTCCAATTCTCTGCTAGCCATGGAGGATCATTGACTGGCACCACAGGAAGTTTTCATGAAGGAGCATCTGCATTATCTGTTAGTAATACTACCACAGAAGAGCAGACTACAATTGGAACGTCTGAAGGCACAATTTCCAGAAAAGGACTTTCCAGTATTTATGAAAGGTTCAATTTTCTTATAGCTTCAGCAATCAGTAAGCTGATTACATTCATTGTTGTCTTGTATCTCACATTCACTTTGCAACTATTTTTGTTGTTAGATCATATGTTAGGTCGTCCTATCTTTTACATGGCTTCACGCTGGTACGAAGATTGGCATTCAGTGTGCGAAATCAGTGGAATCTGTTTTCAAAGGAAGTACATGCCAAACTAACCAGGTTAGTTAATGCCTTCCCTGTTCAGACCTCTATATTTGCTTACATATTGCATCTTGTGGTCTCAGGACTCCGTAGGCTGCAGCCCAGTTTTCTTTGTTCTAATTAGTTCTAAGATATGTCATCTTTCTTATCACAGGATCTTATATCGTTTCTGGACAACACTAAAGGGATCTTGTGAAGATATAGGATGGTTGCAAAGAACTCAGGCATCACTTTGTTCAGTTGATGGGACAGATCGCTTCAAGGAGATTTTGCATGAGATCAGGTGAATTTTTTGTGCCCTTTTTTAGTGAACTCTGACACACAAAAGGAAAAAACATTACACACTACCACTTTTTTCAGAAAGTATTTGTAGCATTTTTTTACAAGTACTGTGGTATGAAAATTTTGAGCATAAACTGCCAATTAATTTGGACTGGAAGTGATTAATCAGTTCTGAGAAGGCCGACAATACTAAAAGCTGCATTATATTTCAGAAATGGCATGCACTGCCTGCCTGATACACTGGTTTACTTATTTATTCCTGGTGAGATGTCTTTCTCGATGTAGCTCGTTTCTGCAGATGATCCTTACATGCCATTGCTTACAATTTATCCTGTCTGTACTTCTTTATGCAGGCCTTTTTAGCAACCACAGTCCACTTTACTTCACCAATACGAAACGATTCTTTTCAAAAATGGGATTGGCTTGCCATATTGCAAAAATTCATAGCGAGGTAATTGATCTGAAGGGTTGCATGCAAGTGGATTTTTTCTACTAGTGCTAGGTTTCTTTATTGCTTCATATTATGTCCTGAGCCAGCTGCTAATTGTACTAGTATTTCGTACTACCATTTGCTTTGTCTAGGCGTCAGTGGAGAATAATGCGTGGGAACTGAAACAATACATTGAGGAGCTCTACTGGGGATCTGGTAAGCAGGTTCTGCTCCTTGGTCATAGCAAAGGCGGAGTTGATGCAGCTGCAGCTCTTTCCTTGTACTGGTCTGAGCTCAAGGGTAAGGTTGCTGGCCTGGCGTTGGTTCAGAGCCCATATGGTGGCACCCCAGTCGCCTCCGATATCCTTCGAGAAGGCCAGATCGCTGATAAGGAGACAAGGAGGATCATGGAGCTCATCGTATGCAAACTAATCAAGGTCCTCATCATGAACCGTTTCTCTGTCAAATCCCTTGTTTACAAAATTGTTCATTCTTTATCTCATCCATTTCAGTCTTAAAAAACAAATGAACAATGCAGGGTGACATCAGGGCCTTGGAGGACCTAACATATGCTAAGAGAAAGGACTTCATCTCCAAGCACAAACTCCCCATCCATGAGCTGCCGATCATCTCCTTCCACACCGAAGCCAGCACCGCGCCCACAGTGCTCACGTCACTGACCCGTGTTGCCCAAGCCGAGCTCCTCCCATGGCTTCCCCTGCCACGGTTCTTCCTATCTACATCCGAGTTTGTCGAGTCAATGCTCGCCTCTCTGAAGATCCCCGTGGTCGCGCCTGTGTCTGCAGCCATGGCGGTCACTGCCCTCCACCTGCGGCTGCGCTATGGAGAAAGGAGCGACGGGCTGGTGACGAGGCGCGACGCTGAGGTGCCTGGGTCGGTGGTGGTGAGGCCCGAGAGGAGGCTGGACCACGCGTGGATGGTTTACTCCACGCTGAGGAAGGGCAGAGCTGAGGCCGATGCAAGTGAGATGTGCGAGGCTCTGCTGGCCATGCTCGTTGAGATTGGCAGGAAGAAATTTTGCTGACCGTCTGGTCATCTCATCTGGAGTTCTCGATGGTTTTGGTTACATATGCACAAATGTATCGAACTGGATTGAACTTACTACGAGTAGTGTAGCACTATCTAATGTCACACACCTAGTGCAGATGTAGTCTTTACAGGGAACAGTGGAAATTAGATTGTTTTTTCCTTGTTGAAAGCAAACACACCATGGCAATGTGCAGTTTTGTTTGGACGAATGATATGCTACTTCCGCTCTGTATGTTCTTCACGTTTTAATTTAGGTCTATTTACCATGGCTTTGGCTTAGCAGGAGACAGAATAACAGCACACCCGGCTCCATTTTTGTATGAGAGAAAACAACAGGTTCACGCCTACAAGAATATTAGGAGAAAGGAGAAACAACATGACCTAAGAATTTCGTCGGCCTCAACGAGTAAGCATGCATGATACAGGCACGCAGGACTGCAACCAAACGAATATAAAACAGAGTTCTAACTAGGCAAAGTTTAAGTCATCGGCTTGATGCGGATGCTCACAACTTTCTGATCTGTCACGATCTAAAGGTGCTATATTTGAGTCAGGGGCGGAGGGGCGGGCAGGGGCCTAGCCCCGCTAACCGAGATAAGTTTCCACTTTTTTTTTTTTGAAATTTGATCAAATTTTCAAAACTTTACACTGCTTAACATGGAAAAATCTAGGTGTTCACTTCTCTGAAAAAAAAACCGTTTTACTGATTTATTGTGAAACGAAAACACTATTCTATAACTAAAAAAACTAAAATTTAGACAAGTGAACAGAGTGGCTTTGCCCCAGCTTTGAGTGTTATTGCATGATGTGTCTATCGTAACTTCATCAATTTCAGTGAATAGGAATTAAATCTAGTCTTTCGAGACTAGAGCAGGGATGACTTCACCAATCTTAAACATGTACACTAGCCCAATCTAATCTTTCGGTGATGATAGGATACGGTGTCCTTTGAGCGTGCGGTTTGTATTGTATTTTTTTTAAAAAAAACAATGCTCAGGCCTGCAAAATTAAAGGGCCCAGTGTCAGTGTCACTGTAGTCTCCAGCAAATCGTCCACCCCTTAAACCCTCGTCAAAACCACTGCTCACCGAATATTTCCATTTCTACCCTTGTCTCGCCTCTGCCCCCTGCCGCCGCCGCCGTCGCCGTCGACGCAGCCATGGCGTCGCGGCGATGCTTCCTCCGCCTCCTCTCGAGGGGCCTCGTTCTTCAGAGATCTCAACCTCTTGCACCGGTCTCGATCGCGACCCGAACCCTAGCCTCTTTGTCCGAGCCCCTCGGCCCTCCAGCTACCCGGGCCCTCGCCTCCACTCAGCTATACTACCCTTCGCGCTGCCACTTCGCGAGCCGCTCCTCCGGCGACGAGGACGACGACGAAGACGATGAAGAACACTACGACGAGGAGGGGAGCGAGGGGGAATGGGGGGACGAGGAGGAGGCGGTGGCGGCGAAGAAACCGAGCGGGAAGACGGAAGAGGAGAAAGTAGCGGAGGCGGCGGAGATCGGCTACAAGGTGTTGGCACCGCTCGGGGCTGACGAGAAACCCTTCAAGCCCTACGAGCCCATCTTTGCCGTCGTACAGGTCCGCTCCATTTGCGCCCCCCCCCCCCCCCCCCCCCCCCCCCTCCCTCCGATTTTTGGGATGGAGTTTGGATCTAGTCCGTGAATGCGTGTGCTTGGTTCTCCCTGCAGATTGGCTCGCATCAATTCAAGGTGAGCAATGGCGACTCCATCTTCACGGAGAGGTTGAAGTTCTGTGATGTGAATGACAAGGTAAGAATTGCGCTTCTTGTGCGAACTGACTTTTGTGTGACTTGTATACGATGAAATCGTGACTTTGTGTGATTAATAGTTGCGATGTTTGAGATTGTGTTTCAGTAGGGAAGGTTTATGTTGTACCCTGTTTCATGTATTATCTTCATATATAAATTGAAATAAAATAATGTTGCTATACTCGATAGTATAATGACATTTAGAATTCCCTGAACTTGTAAAGGTACCCCACTAAGTCCCTGTTTGGTTGCTACAATATAGTAACCATCTGATAATAACTATCTCTTTATGATCCAAACAGGTATAGATAGTGGATTGGATAATTGGTAGTTGGACCACTAGATAACTACTATCTCACTATCTAGACAAAATCAAATAGTGGGTTACTATCCAACTAACCACTAGCAGATAATGAATCCAAACAAGCCCTAATATTACTCTTTTATCTAGTAGGGCTTGAACCATCAAAATTCTGCTCAAGTTTATGTTGAAACTGAACCTTGTACTATAGGTTTTAGTTGTTTCAATCTATCTTGGAGAATATATAGTCTCACATTTTCTTCTGGATTCCTAGATCAATATCGTAGCATCTTGAGTTGTGATTAGTGGATTGAGAAGGATTATTGTTGGGGCCTTCTTGTTTCAGTTGGATATATGTAGTATGTCCGTATGTGTTTTTTTGTGATATTTTCTTTAAAAGGTACAAGTTTAGAACCAATCTACCATGTGCCTTCGCGAATTCCTTTTATGATGCTAGCAACCAGCGTAGGTCTCTTTGTGACATCCTGTGTATTTTATTCTATTCATGATTTGCTGATGTGCTGTTGTCTGCTTGACTTTACTGCAGTTGGTCTTAAACCGAGTTCTCATGCTTGGTTCACAAACTCAAACAGTTATTGGGAGGCCAATACTACCTGATGCCACTGTTCATGCTGTTGTAGAAGAGCATGTAAGATGAACACTAAAGTTTTATGAACTCTATTTTTTTTCTACAACATTTTTCACTGATGAAATTTATGAAATGATTACGGAAATTTTATCAGCAAGTCAATAAGTGTTTCTGCTCGATTAGTGGAATTTTGGTTTGCAAAATATGTGTCAGGCACTTTCTGTGTGCCCATGCAGATTTCAGATTTTTTTTAGTGTCTTTATTTTAATAATCCGGTTTGTCTATATTGTCTACTTATTGAGCAGTGACTATTTAAACCTACGGATTTGATGCATTTGTAGTGGCATAGCTGATAGGACTATAGGAGTAGTCACATTGGCAGCGCCAGAGAAGCTTGATGTCCTTATTTCGTTGTGACTCAGTCATCTGCAGTTTTCTAGTGTATGTACTGTTATGTTTATATAACTTTATTATAGTTTGTAACATGTAAATCATGACTCATTATTTATTAATCAAAGTCCTGTCCTGAAGGCATGTTCTAGTATAGAGTGATAAAATGTTGTTGTATATCTACTCAACAGAAAATTTACATGTTACTGGATATTTGCCGATGACTACTTATCTGACCTATTGATGACCATGTTGAACTGCATCATTCTGATGCTTATAACTTGAATGACATCTGATGAGCTTGCATTATAGTACTAGTTATTATAGATTTTGCTGACACCATATGCTTATACATCTATAAACCGTGGTTTTCTATTTTTCATAATTGCCAAAGATAGGAGTATGGAAAATATATCTTTCCCTCTTTATGTCAGCATGCACATATCTTCTTGGCATTACCTTGCCAGGGCTCATTTTGATGCAATTGTGTGTTGTAACAAATTGATGTACTGATTTTGAGTTCAATTTCTCTTGATAATCTTGACAGGCCTTAGATGCAAAAGTGATCATATTCAAGAAGAAACGGAGAAAAAATTACCGCCGAACAAAGGGCCATCGTCAGGTACATTTTATGATTTTTTTTAGTTTCACTATTATACACTGTACCCCCAAAGAAACCATGAATGTTTTCTCCGTACTTGCCTTGTCCATGTGGATCATGTAGTTTCTTACTGTATGCTGTAACCTTCCACAGGAATTAACAAAACTGAGAATAACCAACATTGAAGGAATAG
Source organism: Eremochloa ophiuroides (assembly GCA_038502445.1). NCBI lineage: Eukaryota > Viridiplantae > Streptophyta > Magnoliopsida > Poales > Poaceae > Eremochloa > Eremochloa ophiuroides. Next base: position 239,519 of record JAHLJS010000215.1, read on the forward strand.
ATAAGCCAGAGACTGCTGCTGTTGCTGCCTAAATTCACAGCAAAGAGAGAAGTAATAGCACCTTTTGTTTATGGCAGCAAGGCCTTCCCACCGGTCTTATAAGTTCAGTCAGATTTTGATAGTCGATACCAGTGAAATGTCGCTTCTTATCTTGATAATTCAAAGGTTAGAAGCTGTCAGCATCTGGACTCAGAGTACTGACATGATGCCAATGTACTGAGCAGTTTGGGTGGTGTGGATCGGCTGTTGTAGTTTACATACAGTGACACTTATTTTCCATTTTTGGTTAGCTTTTCTGTGCACATCCTTTATACATGTGTTCTGAACTTCTGATACATCAGTTCCATGTTCACTGCTAGAGTGTAATAATGAAACCGCAGTGCTTCGTTTCTGCCTGGTTCGATGTCTGAAAACTGTGAAACCTGGCTTATGCAAATGTAGCTGCAAACCGTATGCTTGATTTCGCTCTTGGTGAGACATATTTTGCAGCATTAAATAACATCCAGGGTGCAAGTTTTTTGCTTATGCTAAATTGCCCCAGAGCTTCCTAGTTCCAATGCACCAGAAGTTCAGAAATGAATCTCTCCAGTTCCATTTGACGCAGCAACCTTTGCACTTTGTCATACTCTGATAGGTTGATACTAATCTGAACACGGGTGCTCTATCGAATTTATCTGTTCGCTGTGGATAACTGGATGTCAACCAGCTCGGTCAGTTGCGCTTCTGCAGTCGACTAGATCCGTTTTGATAGAAATTGCACTTGTGTCGCCTCCTTTCACTTTATGTATGGTAATTATTATTTACCCCTAATAAAGAAAAAAAATTATACTAATCCTTCTTGTCCTCTCATGTTCCCTCGAGTCAACATAGTAGCCAGAGGCCGCGTGTTTAAGTATTCATTGGGCATTGTAAAAAAAATAAAAAATAAAATAAAAAATAAAAAATCTTTCTTCACCCTGGCATCCACTTTGCAAATCGAAAGGCATTATTTACGTGGTGATGGAAGTGGCACTAGCACCACCAAAGAACACTTGTTTATTATTAATGCTTTATGCTTAGATTAATCGTTGTTGAGTGTGATAGTTTTACCAGTCTGCAGGCTGATGGATTCGATTCTAATCGCTTGTGCTGCTGCCTGCTGGTGTGCTTGGTGATCGCTGCGGTGGTCTGGACCTGTGAATCTGGACTCCTTTTAGTGACATTTCGTGTGGTCGAGGTTGCAAACTAGTGCTTAGCTTCACAACTTTTACGTATAGTGGTATGTCTAAGTACATGGATGAATGTTTCTATTTATTTACTAGACAGACGTCGACTGAGACGTATTTTTGAGACATGCTACTACGCGAGTGACTGTGAATGACAATCTTCAGCTAATACCAGCCAGTCAAAAGCTTCCTCAATTTTGTTAGAAATAGATATTACTTCACCTATTCCAAATTATAAATAGCTTTGCTTTTTTTATACACCCATTTAATTATGCAAATACATAGCAAATTAAGTCAAAACGACTTATATTTGAAACTGAGGGAGTATTAAACAAGTTAACATGTTAATCAGTACTATACCATTAGCGGCTGCTAATAACAATTAGAGTTAGGACCTATTTGGATCTATTAGCACTAAAAGTTAGCATTTAAAATTAGTACTAATGGATCCAAACAAACCTACTTATAATAATTAGTTGACGAGTTGCTAATATAAATATTAGTTTCATTAGCAGGTTTGTAGTTGCTAATAGGTACTAATAGTTTATATGTACTATCAACCACATATTAGAAGCTATTAGCAGGTAGATTCAAACACTCTTTTATTAGAAATTAGCTTGTAAAAAATAACAACTATTAGCTACCTAATTTTTAATGCTAAGAGATCCATGTTCTTAACCTTTTTTTTCTTGAACACGACTTCACGTGTATTTCATTAAGAGGAGAGCAACGAAAATAAAATTCAACAACACAACCCGGCAAGATGCTGGGATAACAGCGTGACCCGAAACCACAGAGATCAGTGAGAGATTACATGACTGAAACTAAGAGCGCGACTAGCAAAGAAGACCATTAAGCTCTATCAGCCGAAGCAACAAGGCAGGGAGATAGCGCGGGAGCCGGCAGCGATCCAGGCTGATCCATCCTGAAAAACCTGCTGGGTCACCTGCAGCACGGAGCTTGGGGCCGCCCTGAAGACACGTTTGTTGCGCTCTTTCCAGAGGCACCATGAGACCAGAAGCACAGCAGCACCTTATTACTGGACTTCTCGGGAGGGAGCAGTGTCCTCCTGGAAGAACGTTTTAAATGCCCCTTGAACATGTATTCATGTAGCAATGTTCATCCTCAATACAATCAATCATTTTTTTTTCACTCTTTGGTCATTCACGTTCACGTTCACATTCACATTCACGCACATATGCTTCATAAATTCAGCTGGTTTCCAACTGAAGAAATCAGTTGCTAGCTGTATCAGCACAAGATAGTCCCTTTCACGGTTAGACACGGATATGCATGCATCGCATTCCAGACCTTCAGTTCGTATACACGGATAAACAATTTGGCTAAGCATTCACTAGAAGGCGCGGAAAGATCCAATCCAAACAAGCATGCAACTGTCATGGAACATGATGATCTTTGCAGATAGATCTTGTCTTGTGTACTGAACTGAACTGAACTCCGCTTGTGAGCCTAGGTGTGTGGTAGCATCAGGCATCAGGACCCACCCAGCTCAGGGCTAATTGGAAACCATGTTCGTCTACATCGCCTCCACCAACGCAAAGTCGCCACGCCAAAAGTCAGAGCAAAACCACTTTTGGCAAAGCAAAGCTAGGGCGCCAGCCACCATTATTGGTGGGTGTCATCGCAGGTTCCCATCTCGGGGCCGTAATGGAGGAACTGTGCTGAGCATTCAGATTGGAGATGGAGCATATCCTTTCCAAGCACCTGCATTTAGCTTAAACAACTGACCTGGCGCCCTGCTTTGCATCTCCCTTTTTGGGTGCCTCCCCATCCCCACCTCCTGTCATGGTCACTCTCACTCATGGAATAGAAAGAAGCAGAGCTGATCGAGCTTATCCAATTCCATCCTTCTCCCTGCATGCTGGCAGCAAGCAACCTGCAAGCTTCCTTTTCTTTTCTTTAACAAGAAAAAATGCCATTGTTTGTCTCCCCGTTGATTGTTGATCCACCTTCTTTTGGCACTGAAATATAGATGCAAGTATGCAACTGAACATAAATTCAACAGACGGCGTCGCGCAATATTGGAGCAGCATGCAGGCAGGTGATACAAGATTCGGGTGGTGGCAAGAATGCCCGAATTGCATTGTTAACCTGATGTCTGCAGATTGTAATCCCGCCCCATAGTAATGAATGAATCCCCAGTGTCACCAAAAAAAAAAAAAAAAAAAAAAAAAAAAAAAAATCAGCTGACACTATTGAGCCGAATGTCCTAGTTATGTCTTACACATGTGCATATGCTGAAAAGTGGTTTAAGACCTTTGCCTGTAAGGTCACATTCAGAAAATCCCAACTTTCACCTTTGAATGTTAATTAGGACTTAGGAGTGGTATACAACAGAGAATATGCTGCAGCAGTGGTCTGTGCCTTTTTCCTTTGTAACCATTGTCTCAGGAAGTGTCAGATATATGTCGAATATATGTACAAGTTGGTTACATTATGACTTGAGCTGTATTAGAGGGTTAGGATAGAGTTGGAGTCGAACTCTGTATCCTAAAGGGCCATAAATATGAGGCAATCTCTGTTGTAACCGTGAGACCACTAAATGGCTGGTTTGAGCGGCGACGAGGCCGTGGAATCGTCCAGATGCCGGTGTAGTTACTGTTTATGGGGAGGAGCGCCCGTAGTCATGCCCCGAGGATTAGGCATATCGCTGAACCTCGTTAAAAAACATCGTGCCTCAGTGTTGTTCTCGTTCACGTATTTTCTTCTATGGTGATTATGCTTCCGCGTTCGTCGGTTAATAGATCTGCTTAGATCTAGGAATTAACCGTGCACTCTAACAAGTGGTACCAGAGCTATAGTTAATAGAAGAAAATCACGGGAGGTTCGATGGTTTCACACAGCGCAAGGCTCACACGGGAGTGTCCGGACAGGGACATGGCGCAAGGTGGAGCATGGCGGCGATCGATGACTCGATCAGTGGAGTTGGAAACTTCGAGTGGGTGACTCGAACTGTCCAATGGGCTGCAATCAACAGGGATCGGTCCAGACGTAGAGATCGGGTTGATGGCGGCCGGTGGCTGCTGTTCGATAGGGTCGGTCAAACGTGACGATCAGGTTCGATGGTACGGCTGGAAGACATCGTGGATGAAGACAGCGACTTTGACTCGGGATCAGATCAATGGGAGTTTGATCGTGATTAGAGTGGTCGTTGCGGAATAAGCAACGATGGTGGTGAAGGCCACGGTGGACTCTGTGTATTTTGGAGAAGTTCTTTGTTGAAAGATTACGTGGCTTTGCGTGGATTCAGATGTTGTGGCTCGTGGTCAATGACAATGTCGTCAGGAGGATTCGGATTGGACTTGGTTTCTTTTTTTTTTCTTCGAGCATATGCATGTCGGACGTACTGGCCAGAGTCTTGATGACGGAGATGCATGTTGTATCGATAAAGAAAAAAGAAAAAGGGAGGAGTCCGAGTAGGACTTGCATGGCATGGTGGTGCACGTTGGATTAAACAAATCTGCGTACATGTTCAGCTGGCCACGAGAGGAGATGTATTTGGTTTCCAACGTGTATTACTCGGTCACATACAGAAGTCGTACTCGTACATGCTGTCATGTGCAAGGAAAGGAAAAGTCACGGAAGGAAAATCTCGAATAGGAAGAGGAAGCAGTCGGCAGTTGGAGTCCGGCTGGGAAACGGTGGTGCTACTCACGTATTTTCCTGGTCTGCATAAATACTGAGAGGGTCTACGGAGATTGCATATCCAAAGCAATCGGAGATGTTCGTGACATGTTATTACTAACACTTATGACTGAGCCGCACTTGCTTTTCAAAAGAAATTGAAACTCTCGGGTTGATTTCGTCGTGTGCGAGTGGCGGGATCATCGACAAGGCTTCCGAGCGGCGTGGCTGTGCACAGACGGTGTACGGCGGCGGCGACACATGGCGGATTTATTACAGACGTGTGGAAGGCGTGTGCTGTGGTGACGTGTGTGCTGCGGCGAGGAACAAGCACGTGGACGATATGCTTGGTGCGCGTGGAGCGAGCACGCGGGCGTACATAAGGTACGTGATTTTTTGGCGATCTGTGGCGACAGGCAGATGGCGTCGATGACATCCAAATTTAAAGTGACAAGATTTGATGGGACCGGGAACTTCGGGCTGTGGCAGACGCGAGTGAATGCTTTGTTGGCTCAATAGAGTATCTCGAATGTGCTCAACGGGATTAAGCCGGAGAAGGTAGATGATGGCAAGTGGGAGGAGATGCAGGCGCAGGCATGTGCGACTATCAGGCTGTGTCTTTTTGATCAGATCATGTATCTTGTCATGGGGAAAAATTCACCAAAGAAAATTTGGGACAAGTTGGCCAGTAGTTCATGTCCAAGACGGTGACTCAGAAGCTGTATCTGAAGCAAAAGTTGTTTGGCTTGAAGATGCAGGAAGGGTCAGATCTTGCAGAGCACATCAATGTCTTCAATCAATTGGTTGCTTTGTGAAGTTCGAGGTGAAGATTGATGATGAAGACAAGGCTATTATTCTTTTGTGTTCGTTGCCGAAGTCTTATGAACACTTGGTTACTACTTTGACGTATGGAAAGGAGGACATCAAGGTGGAGGACATTTGAAAGTCCTAGTTTAGTTTTGATAATTGATGACACCCTAAGTATTAACGTAAGTTGCTAAGTGTGGCAAAGTTTAGGTTGGTCAAACCATGGAGTGTGGAGCCTAGGAGATGGTGTTGATCAAGATGGCTCAACCATGGATCAAGATTGGTGGATCAAGTGGAGTTGATCAAGTGCAAAGAAAAGACTTGAAGACAAAGGTATAACCCAAATAGGCTTTTCTTTTGGTGATCAAGACACCTAGTGGGTGTGATCACATTTAGAATAGATAGCCGACTATAAAGGGGAGAACTAAGTGTTAGATTACCTTCAAATGCTCTAGGTTGCATTTCATGGCATTGAATCTAACACAAACTAGAGATCAAGTTAGAAACCCTTGAAATTGTTTTAAAAATGCTAACACACTATGCACAAGTGTTGAGAATCTTGAGTGTTAGCACATAGAAGAAAGGGGTGTCAAAAAGACTTGAAAAGCCCAGTTTTCAGAGCGTCGGACTGTGACGTTGGGGTAGCGTCGGACCATTTGTTTAAGTCCAACGCCTGACCCTAGTTCTACTCTGTGTGTGAGCGTCGGACGCTCAATTTCTGAGCGTCGGACCATTTCTTCTCAGTCCGACGGTGGAGAGCAGTGAGAGTTGACACGTGGCGTGCTGTGGAGCTTCGGACTCTCCACTTTGGTCCGACGCTGAGCCTCGGACTAAAGTCCGATGGCTTTTCTCATTCTGGAACCTCTCTGGAAACGTCGGACACCTGTGTTCGTTAGTCCGACCCCCCTTTCGAGCAGCGTCCGACGGTGCTCAGTAGCGAACCTCTGTTCCGTCAGACTCTGGACGTTGGTCCGATGGTTGTAGCGTCCGACGGTGGGAATTCAGGCACGATCAGTTAGCCGTTGAGATCCAACGGCTGTGGTTGAACTGTGCTGACACGTGGCTTCAATCCGAGCGTCGGACCGAGGCGTTGGTCCGACGGGTTGCGTCCAATGCTAGCGTCCGACGCCCCGAAAGGCTTTTAACAGCTGGTTTTTGAGGGGTAACGGATAGGAGTGCACTTGGGGGTATTTATACTCCCTCCCTGGTCACTTGGTGACACTCTTACACATTTGATTCTTTGACATACTCTTGTGAGCACTCTCTGGCCTCCCACTCACTCATTTATTCATCTTTGACCATCTTTGTGAGTTGAGGGATCCTCAAGTGCATCATTGCTTAGTGAATTGCATTCTAGAGCACTTGAGAGCAAGCCAAGGCTGAGTTCTTATTCTCTCGGGGCATTACTGTGTCCCTACCGGCTTGGAGGCGATTCCGGTGTGAGGTTGATTGGTGCTTGTTCAAGCCCACACCGAGGTGATTGATTGTGAGGGGTTTTGTGGTTTCCCCGGCGAAGTGCCAAAACCAACTCTAGTGGATTGCTCGTGGTTGATAACCACTTCTCTTGTGTTGGTGAGCGGCTCCCGGTGAGGGATTGGCGTGTGAAGCCTAACTCGTAATCCACCAAGGAAGACCGGTGCCATAACGAGGAGTAGCGTGACGGCGATCACGTGAACCTCGGTAAAAATCGGGTGTTCATTCTCCTCTCCACCTTCGAGTGGATGATTGGTTTTCTTTGTGGTTATTGGTTATATTCTTGGTGATTGGCTCTACACGGCGATTGGTCTTCACTTCATCAAGCCCTCGGTATAATCTTCCTCGATCACTCTTCTTTGCGCTTACTATTTGTCTATGTGCCATCTCCTTAGGTTCGGAGGAATTGGTTTGTTGCGGTTGAGTGCATATTCTTGTGAAGTAGCACTTTGTGCTAGGTGGCTTGCATAGGGTAGTTTAGAGGTAGTGTTTTGCAATAGCCTTGTTATATTCTAACTTGTGGTCTAGTGCTTTGTAGAAATTTTAATAGGCTATTCACCCCCTCTAGCCTATCCGGTCCTTACAAGTGGTATCGGAGCCCAGGTCACCACCATTTGAGGCTTAACATCCTTGTGGTGAAGAATGGCTCAAATCAATGTGTTGGGAAAGCCGCCAAAGTTTGATGGCACAAGCTATGATCATTGGAAGAGAAAGATGATAGTACACTTCATGACCATACATATTGATGTATGGAAGGCAACGGAGACAAAAATTGAATATGAGAGTCCACAAGCTCCCACCGATGCCGACAAGAGGAAGATGGAGTGCAATGCTCATGCAATCAATGCACTCTACACCGCACTTGAGTCTCATGTATTTGAGCAAATTAAGGATCTTGATTTGGCTCATGACATTTGAAAGCGGTTGGAGGAGACCTATGAAGGCACACAAGAGGTCAAGAATGCCAAGGTCTATATGTTGAGAGAGAAGTTTGGCACCTTCAAGATGGAAGATGATGAGAGTGTGCCGAAATGTTCAACCGGTTGCAAGTGATAGTCAATGACTTGAAGAGCTTGGGTGAGGACATCAAGGACAAGGACTTTTCTCATAAGTTCTTGAGATGCTTTCCCGCAAGATTTGCCATCATCAAGACATTACTAATAAGAGAAGACTTGAGCAAGAAGAAGCCCAACCAAATCCTCGGTGAGATCATCACTCAAGACATGAACAATGAGGAGGTGGTTGAAGAAAAGAAGAAGAAGAGTGTAGCACTTAAGGCTACATCCTCCAAGAGCAAGGGCAAAGCCAAAATGTTTGAGCTCGATGAAGAATCTACCGCAAGTGATGATGAAGATGATGAGGCTATGGCTCTCCTAGTACGCAAGTTTGGTCGGTTCATGAAGAGGAAGGGCTATGGTCAAGGCAAGAAAAATTTCATCTCCAAGAACAAACAAGAGCCTAGAAGATGCTTCAAGTGTAAGAGCTTGGATCACTTCATTGCCGATTGTCCTCATAATAGTGACAATGACAATAAGAGTGATGATGACAAGAAGAAGAGCAAGAAAAAGAAAAAGAAAAAGAAGGAAAAGAAGAATAAGAACGTGACACTCAAGAAGAAGAAGAAGGGGAAATCATATTGTGTCACTTGGGATGATAATGATGCCTCTACCGATGATGATGATAGTGATGATGAGAGCAAGACCATCAAGAAGAATGCTATGGCAAGCATTGCTCTCAACAATAAGCTATCTCTCTTCGACACTCCATCCACATGTTTGATGGCCAAGCTATCCAAGGTACAATCCGATGATGAGAGTGATGAGGAGGAGCTCTCATGTGATGAGCTTATGTCCATGCTTGATGATGCCAACACTTACATTGAGTCCAAGAAAAAGGAGTTCAAAGAATTGCGCAAAGGCAAGATAGCTATTGAGCAATCCTTTGATGAGCTCTTGAAGACTCATGAGAGGCTAATGGAAGCCCATGAGAATCTCAAGGTGACTCACTCCAAACTAGAGAAAGCTCATTCCTCTCTAGTGGCCGAAAATGAGAAGAGGGCATCTACCAAGATATGTGACATAGGTTCATCATGTGACATTCTTAATGACAAGTTAATTCCCTCTACTACTATTGTTGTCACTAACCCCTCTTGCAGCTCTACCACTCCTATTTCCCCTAAAGTTAATGACTCTAAGTCCTCACTTGTGGTAGAAGACAAAAACCTCAAAGAGAAGGTTAACAAGCTCACCCGTGCCTTAGACAATGCCTATGGTGGGGATGCCCGCTTGCTAAAGTGTTTGAGTAGCCAAAGATTTAGTCACTCTAAGGAGGGACTAGGCTATACCCCCAACAAAGGCAAGGCCGCTTTTGTGACTCTCAAAGCTAGCTTTGTGAGGAGCAATGGTAGGTATTGCCAAAGATGCAAGCAAGTAGGGTATAATGAGCAATATTGCATGGGCAACAAGATCAAGCAAGTCAAATTTGCTAGTGCGACTTCAATTCGCCTTGATTCTTGTTACATGCTCACCAAGGGAGTGAAGGGTGTCAAAGCCAAGTACATTGGTACACCTAGTGGTAACCCAAGGAGAAGATCCATTTGGGTTCCCAAGTCTTTGGTCACTAACATCCAAAGACCCAAGAATGCTTGGGTACCTAAAACCAATTGATTTACTCTTTGTAGGTAGTTGACGGTAGTTATACTATGTTTTTACCCTATCAAAACCATCAACAAGGCATTCTTTCTGGAAGGAAACCACTAAACACATAGTGATTTAGGTACAAATAACTTAGTTCCACATGTACTTGTCATTATTTAGTTACAGGCACCCAGAACAGGTACTTTTCAGTGTCCGAAAGCTTTATATGAAGGTTGGGCAACCAACCAAGTATGGCCAAATGACAAACCAACTTCACAATCATTAATATCATAGCTTCTGGAGACGATGTGCAAAAGATGGGCACAATGAGTGGTTCGGCCGAACCTCCCATGGGCAAGTTAGCACCACCATTGTGCTTAGAATTGCATGAAGAAGCCACCTGCAGAAGATGGACCTTTGGTTCCACCAAAGATGGTTCGGCCGAACCACATATGGTGACATCAGGCCATGATATTTCAGCACATGATTCATATCAGCACACACAAGGAAGATCAGGGCAAATGGAGCACATGCATGGTTCGGCCGAACCATGCATGGGGCGCACAGGACTCTGGTGATGTGGCACGATCCGTGTGACACTCCATCCAGCTCAATTCCACCTTTGGATCAAAGTTGTATTTCCAATCAACGGTGGAAGATCAAAGCACATGGATCAAGGCGTGAACCGACAAGACCAAGGCGAAACCAGTACATAG